>OZ012738.1:604534509-604574509 GCA_963859935.3 Lathyrus sativus
TGCTTCGACTAAAGAAAGTGGAAAGTTTCATATGGGAGATGGAATACCAAAAGGCGTTCGACCAAATCAAAACCTATATGAAAAGCCTTGTATTATGTTACCCCTATTAAAAATAAGGTCATGAAGTTGTACACATCAGTATCAGATTCAACTATAGGAAGCATGTTAGCGACAGAAGATGATAGTGGCATTGAAAGATCCACCTATTACCTTGGTCGAATCCTAAATAACGTTAAGACAAGATATAATGCAATAGAAAAGTTATGTCTTTGTTTATACTTTTCATGTACTAAGCTGAAGCATTATATAAAACGGTTGATGTCTATGTTTATTCTCATTTCAATGTAATTAAGAATATGTTATCAAAGCTTATCTTACATAGTCGAATCGGGAAATGGGCACTAACCCTCACCTAGTATTCACTAACTTATTCACCTTTAAAGGCCATGAAAGGCAAGATTATCACAGACTTTATTGTCGATCACTCATCGGTCAAAGCGACACAAAACTACGTAGGCAAGAAGCCTTCCAAATTATATTTCAACGGTTCTAGACACAAGGACAAAACTGTGATTGGAATCCTCATAATTTCACCAAAGGAGATCCCGACTAAGTTAAAATTTAGAATCGATGGCCATTTCTCAAACAATGAGGCCGAATATGAGTCTTTAATAACATGCCTTAAGATTTTACTGGACTAAGGGGAAAAAGAAGTCGAGATAAAAGGTGATTCAAAATTAGTAGTGAAGTAGATAAGAAAAGAATATAAATGCATCAAAGAAAACTTGATGATGTACTTCGTCACAACAAACTCTCTTTTGAAATGCTTCCATTCCATCGATATTAATCATGTAACTCGATTGGAGAACTATGAGGCGAATGATTTAGCGTAAATCACTTTAAGTTATTAAGTCCCCAAAGATAAAGTTGAAGAGTTGATCAAAGTCAAGGATAAACTAATTTCGATTGAGTATTCCGCAGGGAGATTGTCAATGTCAAAACCTATGGGGGCAGATGCGTTTAGAGACATACCAAACTTGGAAAATTTTGAAAATTTTGAAACATGCGAAGTTTTTGCCATTGAGCATATGTCAGACAACAATTGACAAAAAACAATTATCAAATATCTCAAAAAACATACAGGGTCAATAGATAGAAAGATAAAATATAGGCCTTAAGCTCTGTGATGATGGGAAACAAGATGTTTAAGAAAACCTCTGAGGGAGTTTTACTTAAATGTCTTGGAGAAAGCGAAACATATTTATCAATCTCTGAAGTCAATACAGGATCATGTGGTTCTCATCAGGTAAGCCAAAAGATGAAATGGTTTTTGTTTCAACTTGGATTTTACTGGCCAACCATGTTGAAAGACTTCATAGAGTTTACGAAGGGTTGTCAAGAATGCCAAAGTTACATCAGTATCTAACATATACCCACAAGCGAGCTGCACTTAATAATCAAGCAATGACCTTTCAGAGGATGGGCTTTGGACTTAATTGGTTAAATTTAACCATCATCGTCAAAGGGAAAAATATATCTTAATCGGGATATACTACTTTACCAAATGAATAGAGGCTATCAATTTGCCTAAGGTTGACCAAGATGGATTGATTAGTTTCATCCAAAACCACATCATATATAGATTTGGAATTCCTGAGACTATCACCATAAATCAAGGCTTAGTGTTTAAAGGTCAAAAGATGGTTGAATTATTCTCAAAGACAGAGCTTAAACTGTTAACTTTGACACCCTATTATGCTCAGGCCAACAACCAGGTCGAAGCGGCCAACAAGGTCATAATTGGTTTAGTTAAGAAACACATAGGTCCGAAGCCAAAGTATTGGCATAAAAGCTTAACCAAGTGCTTTTTGCTTGTTGAAATTCCCCTAAAGAGTCAACTAAGTCCACACCATTTTGACTTACTTATGGGCACGATGCAGTTTTTCCTATAGAAATATACCTTTATTTTACCAGAATACAAAGGCGAATTGAAATACCAACTGAATATTATTGAGGGATGATGTTGGGTGAATTGGTCAACTTAGACGAAGAGAGGTTGGCTGCATTATAAGTTCTGATATGACAAAAAGAACATGTGGCTAAGGCGTATAATAAAAAGGTCAAGGAAAAGACCTTTGCCCTTATGGATTTGGTTTTGAAGGTGATTCTGACCATGGATAAGAAAGATCGAACCTTCGGCAAATGGTCCCCAAATCAGGGAGGGTGCATTTTGAATCATGCAAGTATTTACAAATAACGCGTATGAGGTCAAAGAATTAACCCCTGAAGGTCGAATCCTGCGAATTAACGGCAAGTACTTGAAAACGTATAGACCCACATTGCACGAAATACAGATAAGAGAATAATAGAGATTTCATTTCAATTCAAAATACTAAAGTCACTACTTCAAATTTCAAAGTGCTATAAAAGAAAGTAATTAAGATTGCAAACAAACTATATTAGTGAAAACGATAGAAAGTCAGAATACAAAGATCAAAATGGAAGGGTGGCTTAAGTCTGTTGAATTGAGCCTTTGTTGCCTTAAGTTGAATGTCAATCAGCAAAATAGTAGAGGTTATGCCTTCAATTTCTACATCTAAAGCGCTAACATTGTCAAAAAGTTAGAGGCCAATCAAATCTTCCTCATCTAGCTTCTTTCAACTGGCACTCTTGAGTATTTATTCTAGTTCTTATTGATTTAGAGGAGGGGTTTGAATAGTCTTAATGTCTTGTGGCATAGTCTTGAGTGTTTTGCTACCAGTCACCAGTTCATTGTTTGTACCCTTATCTTCAGAAGATTGAGTGATCTCTGGGTCCTGGTGGAGAGTGTCCCTTTGATCTTAACTTCCAGGGGAAGGAACACCATGTTGTTCTTCATGTTCAGGATTTTCATCCTCGAGATCTAAGTACATATTGGTATGATGAGACTCTTCGCTTTCAGATTCCGAGGATGATTCCTCAGAAGATGAGTTTTCGATTGTTGGTTTACCTAGTTCAATGAGATTTTCCTTGAGCACCATTGTTCGCTGGTTGATGGTTACGTCTCCAACAACTTCTTGGATCTTCTCAAGTTGAACAGAAGAGGATCTAATTCTCTCAAATTAAATAGACAGAGAACTAGTGAATATAGGTAGTGTGTACTTAATATTGGAATACATGTTGCTAGTATGAAGTCCCTGCAGAAGTTGTTTGGTTAGCATTTTGGGATATCATATAAAGGAAAGTTGTAGTAGGAATGAAACTCACCTTAGATGCCTCAACACCAGGGTTGGACTGGCGCTCTCAGGCTTATTAGGGGAAACCTCGCGTGCCTTCTTAACTTTCTTCCCAACTGGTGAAGAAACCTTTTTTGACCCCTCTAATTCAATTGTGGGGGCAATACCAGAGTCTGGGGTGACTTTTGGAGGTCTAGCTATGACAACCTTGGGTTTCTTCTTCTTTTTTTGGTGCCTCGGAAGGGAAAGTTTGGACATAATTTCTTTCTCAAAATATTTGATTTTTGTACCCTCAAATTGCTTGAGAGAGATGTTTTGAGGTTCGCCTTCAGTATAAATTTTGATAGATCATTAGTACTAGTAAAAGAATCAAGTGGTATATATGCAATAAGATCGAACTGGGCATAAAGGCGAACCTGGATTTATTTTCCTCTAATTGAGGCTCTTTCTTCTCTAGTCCTTTTCTTAGCAACCTCTAAGCAAGAAACACCCCTTGTGGCTTTCCTCAAAGTAAAACCTGTAAAGAAATTTGACAATAAATTACAATCAGAAAAGCACAAAAAGAGAAAAGATAAGTTAACCCCAAAGTTTCTTTACTTTCATCACCTGCATGTATAGTAGATAAAATATGAACATTCTTAATATCAACATGAAGGTGACCTTGATAGCCCTGTATGTCATACTTATTCGTAACTACTTGTTCGACAGGTTTTTTACATTAGTTTTCTAAACCTTCTAAGTAAGACCCATAGACAAACCACCTTGGGAAAGGTGGTCGAAATCCAAAAGGAAGCTCACTAGAAGGTAAAGGTGAAAATTTAAGTGTGAAAAAATAAAGCAAAAGTGCATCTATTAGTTACATAAGAAGGAAAATGCAGTTTTGGCAATTTTTCAATAAGTTATTCTTTCAATGTTTTAGATGCGTCTGAGATAGTTCACCTAAGATTACTTGGATCATACATAGTTTCAAAGTATTTGTGAAAGTATTGAATTTTTTTAATATGAAAACTCCTACCTTTTGTGAACTTGGTCTGCATAGAGGAAAATTTTTTCGTTAGAGAACTCATCAGGTTGGACACAACTATAAATTGGTTGGTATGGTAAGCTTTCCACTAGGCGTTGAGCTCTTGAGTGCAGTAGAAGAACATTTTGAATTGAAAAAGTGTGATATCAATGGCCACATTAGGTTTTCAATTCAAATGCTCATTGCACTGCGCCTCATTCATTTTGATAGTTCTCAGGAAAAGCTCACTCTTGTAACTAAAGTATGATCTAGGCAGAAATTGACTAAATCCAAACTATCGAGATGCTAAGTCTGGTTGATAGCCAACCATCCCCATATTATCTTTAGTGTTCCCAAGTATTGATTATAATAATATTGGGGGTAAGGAAAGCCTTTCATATCTCGACAGCTTCAGTTTCGTGTTTAGGAGCAAGAGCATGAGCCTCCCGTTTGAACCACTCTGGCCCATAGTTTCAATTTGCAAAGGAATCCATTGAAGGAGTGAAGGTATGATGTTTTGCAAACATCATAAAGTACTTAGTAAAAGTATCCTGCGTCGCGTGTCCTATATTAGCATGTTAAGGCAAGTATAATGCCTTCAATTTTTCAGTTTTTGATCTCTTCGATTTGGTTTTTTGGTGTATCCATTTGCAGAGGGAATTTGAACATGGAATTCAACCAAAGTTGAAGTAACCAATAAGGCACAACAAGTAAGAGATTGGATGAAGGGCCAAGGTTTTTTAGGGCGTAAGTTAGAAGCCCTAATGACTCGTAGAGAGAAACTAATATTAACTGGCCTAAACCAATTTCTTGACCATCATGAAGTCACTATAAGTATATAAATTTAAAGACATCAATTTGAGATCTTGGAAGTGAACAAACATGCCATATTTAATACATCAAGCATATCAATCAATTGGAGCATTGATTAACATGCAAAAGTAAAAGGCTTACTTTCAAAGGGAAGAAATGGAACAATATGACCTTACATATGAAATGATGAAGGATGCATTTATATGTGATTGATCTTTTAAGGAAAGTTAGAGCAAAAGTATATAAAGTTCATGCAATAAATTATATTTAGGCAATATTTGAGATATAATGTATGCCCAATTCCCTTCGAATGTTAAAAAACAATTCATCCGCAAGAGGTTTTATAAATATATTGGTAAGTTGATTTTTGCTATTGAAGCTAGCAATAATATACCCGAGCACGTCACACGCTAGATGTACAATAGAGTCACCATAAAATTTTATTTATTCTAAAAGGAAAGGGAAAATATCGATAAAACCTAGGGAAAGAGAAACGGATAAGGGAGTCGGTTATGCGAGGGGAAGGTACTAGCACCCAGAGCATCTGTCGTACTCGACGGGAACCATTCTAAATGCTTCTAGGCTAGGATGGATGATCTATCTAAAGGCTACCCGCTAAAGAGGGAAGGAAAAGGGAAAAAGAAAGTACTTGCGGAGGATTAGAGCTGTCGTGCCTACATATCCTCATAGTGCAATGAGGAATTTAGAGCTTCGTAGTTCACGGAAATAGGGGAGAGCAGGGGGAATGTGGCTCACCAAGATCTCGCAATCTTCTGCCTACGCATCCTCATAGTGCAATGAGGAATTCAGAGTAGTTCAGAGAACTAATACAAAAAAGAGAGGAAATGGTATGAAAACTAAGAGCAAGAAGCAAAGAAGTGGTGTCGAAACCAAGAGAGAGATAAGAGACAAGAGTAAAAAAAGATGCAAGGAGAAAAGAAGTAATGGGAAAAAAATAAGGGCAAGGAGTAAGGGTAAGGGTGTTTTAATCGAAACTCGGTAGTTAACCCAAAGGACAAGTACCCTACTGGGGAAAGAGAAAGAACTTGACCCTGGTTGGGGAAAAGAAATGGGATTGATCTTGTTGGGGATAAAAGAACTTGGTATGTTAACTGACATGCATTGATTAACCAAGAAATATGGTTGATTCCACTAGGGAGATGAAAAACAATTGGTCTCATACTGGGGATGAAAGAAAGATTGGTTTTTGTTGAGGAAGAGGATAATTGGTCTTTTAACTGACAAGCAGTGGTTAACCGATGAAAAAGGTGTTGAACCAAGGGAAGGTGTTAACCCAAAAGGAGATTCGATGTGTTAACAGACAGATTGTGGTTAACCGAGGGAAAAGAAGAGGTTGGTATTTTAACTGGAAGGTAGTGATTAACCAAGGGAGAAAATGGTGTTTTAACCAAAAGTTGATTAACCCAACAAAGATTTAGTATTTTAATAGACAGATTATGGTTAACCGAAAAGAAAGGGGTAGTTGGTCTTTCAACTGACAAATAATGGTTAACCAATGAAAGTGTTAGTTCCATGATTCTATGATTGTCCATGGTTCTATGATTGACTAAATTTTGGTAAAATATGATTCTACACTGATGTTAAGCAGGATGTTATAACATCTCCATCTGCTGTGGTGACAGAACTGCTGTGGTGTGTTTTAATGTGAATGTCATGCTGAATGTCGTGACATCCATCTGCTGTGGTGACAAAACTGTTGTCATGTGATTTGTTCAGGATGTCATTACCAATGTCATGACATTGTTGTCTGGTACAGTAGGAGCTGCTATCACTTGACAGAAGTGTTTTGGTTTGATGAGAACCTGTTGGATATACCTCATCAGTATGTGCAGGCCAAAGAGAATTATTAGGAACAAAGTGCATATTTAATTGGTGTTCATAAAAAGGATTTTTGAGACTTTTTATGAAACTGTAATATGCTTGTTTCTACTGTTATGAAGAAGATTCTGGAGGAGTGTTCAGCAGGGTAAGTTTGGTTAGCTAGAGTCAAGTATGTTGGATGTCATGCTGGATGTTATGACATCAAGCGTATGACATCTGCGTGCGTGTTTTAGTTTTCTGGTATTTTACCTGATATATCTCAGGCTAGAATTCAGGAAACCTATTATGGCTCCTTAGTTATCTCAGGCGAGATTCTAGTCAGGGCTGGGCATAACATGAAGCAGTTGTGACCTAATTTGACAGCACCTTGAATTATGGAAAGTGGTTTAACTTGGTTAAACCTAATGTTTGTTACTCTTGACCAACCCAAGCCCAGTCTGCAATACTATTTAAGGAGGAATGATGTCAGTACATTCTTGAGATGAGAATTGTATAAGGTATATATATTGTCTTTTTGTCTTTTGATCGAAGTTTATGGTCTTTAGAGATTTGTGTTGTTGTGATGTTATGTACATACTACTAGATAATTATAGTTCTGAAAGTCGTATATAGTTTTGGAATTTGTTGATATACTTCTAGAAGTTGTTGTGAGGATCCGGGAATATGGAATTTGTAATTATATGTATATTGAATATATTTGTGAAATTATCGGTTTTGGAATATATTTTAGAATTATGGATCGTTTCTGTTGAGTTATAATATATATATATATATATATATATATATATATATATATATATATATATATATATATATATATATATATATATATATATATATATATATATATATATATATATATATATATATATATATATATATATATATATATATATATATATATATATATATATATATATATATATATATATATATATATATATATATATATATATATATATATATATATATATATATATATATATATATATATATATATATATATATATATATATATATATATATATATATATATATATATATATATATATATATATATATATATATATATATATATATATATATATATATATATATATATATATATAAGGCCTATGTGTTGAAATAAAGGCTTGTGTGGAATTACAATGATTATAAGCAGGTTTATGTGTTGAATTGTTATGGTATATATAAGGCCTAAGTGTTGAAATAAAGGCTTGTGTTGAATATAATTGTTATAAGCAGGTTTATGTGATAAATTATAAAGAATTGTGCAACAACATTCAACAAAAAACACTTCATAAAAATATGCACAATAGACAGCGCTTTTATCAAAAAATGCTAAGAAAAAGTGATTTTTAAAAGAAAAAAAATTCAATGACGTGTAGAAAAGGCAGTGCTTTTCTTGAAAAAGCGCTGCTAAAAGGAGGAGAAAAGAGAGCATTTTCAAAAGCACTGCTAAAAAGGGGGGAAAGAGAGCGTTTTTCTTAAGAAATGAAAAAAAGCGCTACTATATGTCTTCAGCAAATATACTTTAGAGAGCGCTTTTAAAAGCGCTTCTAAAAGGAGGGGGGAAAGAGAGCGCTTTTTTAAAAATGCGTTGCTAAAACGGGGCCTATAGCAGCGCTTTTTTACTTAAAAAAAGCGTTGCCTTTACCTACAGCAGCGCTACTTTAGGCAACACTGTTAAAGGTCTTTTTTGGCATAGTGTCCCTGTACCTAGGATGCCACAAGCTGGGTGTCAGTAAAGATCTTTACTTCCTTTGCGCCAAGATCTTGGGCCAGACGAAGTCCTGCGATGAACGCTTCGTACTCGGCCTGGTTGTTCGATGTTGTGAACGCAAAGGCGAGGGAGACTTCTATCAGGATATCTTTTTCGTTTTCCAATATGATGCCTGCTCCACTTCTCGTCGAGCTAGAGGCGCCATCAACGAAGATGGTCCATTTGTATGCCATGAGGGTCGGAGAGTTTGAGCGATCATCTGAGCATTCGTCCCGACATGTCTGGCCGCCCGAGTAGCTGTTTGACGGGCTGGTTGGTTCTGACTATGATCGTATGGGCCAGGAAGTAATGTCGTAACCTTTTGGTCGAGTTGATGAGGACCAAAGCGACCTTCTCAATCTGCTGGTACCTGAGCTCAGGCCCTTGGAGGGCTTTGCTCGTGAAGTATATCGGTTTCTTCCATTTGGGAGTTTCGCGAATCAGTGCTGCGTTGACGGCTTCTGTGGCGACAGTGAGATACAGGTATAAGGTTTCCCCGACCATGGGTCTCGACAACACTGAAGGCTCCGAGAGGACTTACTTGAGGTGGAGGAGAGCCTATTCGCACTTTTCAATCCATTTGAATGTTGCCTCCTTGCATAGCAGTTTAAAGAAGGGGGCATGTTGTGCAGACTTGGCGATGAATCGTGACAAAGACACAAGCATCCCGTTAAGTGCTTGGATAGACTTCTTTGTGTTCAGGGTGGCGAACTCAGAGAAGGCCCTGCACTTGTCCGGGTTGGCTTCTATTCCTTGTTTTGTTAGATAGAAACCAAGGAACTTGCATGCTCGTACGCCGAAGGTGCACTTTTCTGGGTTGAACCTCATCCTGCACTTCCTCGCCATTTTGAAGACCTTCCTGAGATGGGCGGTATGATCGACCTCTTCTCGTGACTTCACGATCATGTCGTCCATGTAAACTTTGAGCATGTCTCTGATTTCTCCTCAAAAGACCTTGTTTATCATCCTTTGGTAGGTGCCCCCGATGTTCTTCAGATCGAAGGATATTATGTTGTAGTAATAATTACCCGACTCGGTCATGAAGGCCGTGTATTACTTGTCGGCCTTCGCCATGGGGATCTGATTGTATCCTGAGTATCCGTACATGAATGACAATAGTTTAAAACTTGCAGAATTGTCGACGAGTTTGTTGATGTTAGGTAATGGGTAAGCATCTTTGGGACATGCCCGATTGAGATTGGTATAGTCAACACACATTATGTTTCTTAACTAGTATAACATTGGACAACCAGGTTGTGTACTGGGCTTCCGATATAAAATTTTCCTCTAGGAGGTCTTTTACAGCTTTTTCAATAGCCTCTGTTTTATTGGGAGATTGCCTACGCCTACGTTTAACTAAGGCCCTAGCCGCCGGACCTATGGAGAGGTGGTGGCAAGCTACATCGGGGTTGAGCTCGGGCATTTCAGCAACACTCCATGCGAAGAGGTCAACATTCTTTCGGAGGCATGCCTTGAGTTATTTCCTTGCTAAGTCGGGGAGGCCTGTGCCAATCTTCACGCTTCTTCTAGGATCGTCTCCTAACGTGATGAGTTCGAAGTCTCCATCTGGAATGGTGCGTGTCGGGTGAGGGAGCTGCCCGTTGTCTACTGGAGGCGTGTCTTCGAAACCTTCGCCTTTTCCCTGCTTACCAGGGAAACGACTGTCGAGGTCGGCAGAGTTGACGTGCGGAAGGGGCTTTGGCTCTTCCGTTTGGGTTGGTCTACCAGCCGATTTGGAGGGGGGACGTTGATGGAGCTGAGTCCTTTAAGTGCCGCCTCGAAGCATCTTCTGGCCACCTCAATGTCCCCGTGGAGGGTGACGACCTGCCCTCTGATTGTGTAATATTTCATTTTCAGATGGACTGTCGACGGTACCTCGGTCAGCTCGACTAAAGTTGGACATCTCAGGATGCACTGGTACAAGGAAAGACATTCAATTACCAGAAAGCGGACTTTCACCTGTCGGGCTGTCTCCTCGCCCCCGATGGTGACAAGCAATTCTACGTATCCCTAAGGCTTAGTGGTGGTGCCGTTGAAGCTTTGGAGGTCGGAGCTCACATATGGAGTCAAGTGGCTCTCGTCGAGCTGTAGGGTCGTGAACAGGTGGGCGTACATTATGCCCGCCGAACTCAGTTGGTCGACTAGCATTCAGCGGACATCAGAGTTCTCCATCCGAGCTCTGATCAGGAGGGGAATGCTGGAGTTGGGTGTCCCCCGGGAAGTTCCTCGAGGTAAAAGGTGATCGAATTTGATTGCCCTTTGAACCTGTCGAGGGTAGCGTTCATCTTCGAGCTTTTGTCGATGAGTTCCTCGAACTTTCTCTTGACCGACCCGACCGACAGCTTTCTAGGGCCCCCGTCAGATATCACCAGTGCAGCAGGGAAATCCTCCCACGGACTGTGGGTGGACTGTGGTTTGGAGGGCTCGCTAAAGAGAAGGAAATATTCTGGTCAGGAGACACACAAGGCCACATGCAGTCGTGTTTCGTCTGAGGGAATTGGGGATTCCTCGACCCTTTTGACCTCGCGGGTCTCAGGTCGGGGGGTTTCACCCCTTCGAGTATACTATTTCAGATGCCCTTCTTTAATTAAGATCTCGATTACATCTTTGAGGTGGATGCAATCTTCCGTGACGTGTCCATGGCTCTGGTAGAACTGGCAGTATTTTGATTTATCCATGTTGGGCTTCAGGGGTGTCGGTTTCGGGAGTCGGACGCTGCCCCTCTGAAATTCTGAATTGATACACTCAGCCAGGATGTGCTCGTGGGGAGTTGTGAGTAGTGTATACTTAGTGAACCGGCCCGCTGGTCCTTTCTGTTCGCGGGGTCGGTCTTCGTATCTTTTTTGCTCGTTGCGTTGAGGCGGAGGGGCTTCCTCATGCCTGGCGCCTTTGAAACCCTCCTGGTTCCGTCTATCCCTGGCAGTTTTTACGACCTCTATCTCCTCACACTCGATGTATGATTGGGCTTTGTGGAAGAGGGACTTCAAGGTGTGGGGACGTGCGATCCCAACAGCCTTTGCGAAGTTAAAATGTGGTCTTATGCCTCTCTAGATCAATAACTTCTTCATATCGTCCATGGTGGACACCTGGACGGCTTCGCGATTGAACCTCTCTATGTAATTTCAGAGAAGCTCGATCTTTCCTTGGATAATGGCTTCCAGGACCGCTTCTGTCTTCGAATGGCGCTGGGAAGCCGTGAAGTGCCTGGAGAATTACCGCTTCAGTTTACCCCAGGAGATGATGGAGTCGGGCGTGAGGCATTTGTACCACGTCATGGCTCCCTTCCTCAGGGTGGTGGGGAACAACTTGCACTTGATGGCTCCCCGTATGTTCTGGTAGTCGAGCATTTTGTCTATGCTTTCGATATGGTCGTCCGGGTCAGTCGTGCAATCGTACATTACCAAGATCAGGGATTTTTCCATTCCAACGGGCAGCGGGGCCTCCTTGATGGCTCTGTATAGCGGTGAGCGCTGGAGGGGGAAGCTTACCCCTGGTGGTTTCTGTTTCGGCGTGAGGGACTTCTCGGCTGGCTCTCGATCTGAAGGGGTCCCCGACGACTTTCTTCTTCTGAGCCGGGGAACGTCACTCTTTCCGGGGAGGCGACCTATCCCGTTTGTGGGAAACCAGCTGTTGAGGTCACTCCAAACAAGGGCGGCGCCCCGTCGACAGAGGAGAGGGACTCCGTGAATCCTCGACGAACCGCGTCCTCCGCAGGGGAGGAGACAGACTGATGGAAATAGGGAGATGGTGTCTCCTCGGGGGAGGGGACGGACTGATGGAAACTGGGTGACAGTGTCTCCGCGGGGGAGAGTGCGATGGTCGTTCCGTCTCGAGTATCCCTATCCGCTCGTTCTTCCCGAAGATCATCAAGTTGATCTGATTGATGTCCACGAACAGAGGCACCACAGTAGGACCGACGCCAGTTGGGACCGGGATAGGATGGTAGGTTGTCTAAGCACTGGACAGCATTGAAGGTCGTGCCTTCTGAAGAGGAAGAAGCGGTGCGCCCGTCCCTGTGGTCACCTTCTTCGTTGCGGACGGTCGCGTTGGGGTCGTGGCCGTCCCCGTTGGAAAAGGGGGCAAAGGCAGATTCTGGGGCATTGTTATTGCGTGGGCTGACCATGATTAGAATGGAAGTTGAAGGTTGCTTTGCTTCTTGAGCTTCTGTGTTTGGACAGGAGAAAGAACGGGGGAGCAGAGGTTTCCGTAAACGATGCCACTAATCTTACCTGATCAAAAAGGAATCAGCAGCCTGCCACGCGTCGTGAGTTGTTGCCTTCACTGGTGTTACGGAGGAGGAAATGGGGTGTACCTGCAAGATGCTCTAATGCCTAAGTAAGTACCGGAACTAGAGAGAGCAAGTACAAAGAGAAGGTGTAATGAATAGAATATCTGACCCTCTAGTAGAAGAGGGTATTTATAATATGCCCCAAGCGCAGGGCCAACTGTTACATTGTATTGGGCCGGATTGTCAAGCCCAACATAAGTAACTGTCAGGGCTTATGTGGCGTAATGAAGACCAGCACGTGGTCTTCGCCCTGGATCAACTGCCTTGTAATCTTCGAAAGATGGGCTGACTATCTCTTTCAAAAGTGGGTAGTTTCCCGATGACGTATCCCCACGTGGGGGACACGTGAAGACGTGAGGGAAGCGCGTGCGCTTCCCCGTCAAGAGAGTCTTCTGCTCGACGGATGTGCCTTGTTGAGGCTTGTGCTCGACAATTGAGTCTTATTAAACCTTATCGGCATAGCATTGGGTTGAGTCTGTCCAACTGAAGGACATGTTCCGATCCAGTTCAGAACAACTCTCATTATTATCCAGTAAGTAAATAGAAATACAAAAATTGTACTTTATTTTGGTAACTAAAACCATTACAGGGTTATTTGATTGTAGATTATTGGAATTTATTATTTAAAATATCATTTCAATCCATCAAAATTGCAATACTTTGTTTTAGGGGATAAGAAGTTTGACAAGACTAAAGTTTATAAGTTTTAAGTTACACAATTTATTAAATAAAACGTTCAACGCTAATAACAAATTTTGGTTCTAATCTATTAGATGTTTTCTTATGAAGATAAATCAACAGAATGAAAAATAATAATACAAAAGTTCTTTGTCAATATATTTGAGAGTTGAAGAACTTAAAATGGAAAACAAATAAATAAAAATAAATAAAATGACGTTGTTGGTTAGTGTTGTACCGTTACTAGTTATGAAAAATGATCAATTTTCTGGAAGACTATAAGGTTTAAAATCACCCATTAACAGTTGGCCTAATTAATTTTGAGATTTAAGGCCAATTTTATAGTGATAGTAATATTTAAATTAAAAAAAATTAAATGAAACAT
Organism: Lathyrus sativus; assembly: GCA_963859935.3. Lineage (NCBI taxonomy): Eukaryota > Viridiplantae > Streptophyta > Magnoliopsida > Fabales > Fabaceae > Lathyrus > Lathyrus sativus. The sequence continues at coordinate 604,548,496 of OZ012738.1, forward strand.
AGGTAGTATTATTTAAAAAATTATTATCTTTTAATTTTGTTGATATAATTAATAGAGAAATTTTATTATGCTATATTCACTATTTAAAATTTTACATTTTATTGTTAGATCTTATATATTTTTATTGCTATTTAGACTCTCAAAAAATATATTTTGTCAATTTATAAATTAGATACATTGTAAAATTCTGGTATGCAGATCTCAGATGTCTTAAGAGATGCTAAGAACATTGATCTCTGCTCAAACAGAATAAGGACAGAACATGACCATTTTAAATCCCTTTAAAAATTAACAGTGTCATGACATCGGTTGTAACATCTTCAGACTGACAGAATTATTTATCTAATCATTTAAATTGTGCTGAATTGTAAATGCTGAAAGAGAAATAACACAATGAATTGTTAACCAAGTTCGGTGCAACATCACCTACATCTGGGGGCTACCAAGTCAGGAAGAAAATCCACTATTAGCAGAATTAATTCAGAGATAAACTCCCAATTTACAACTTCTCACTTAATCTCTACCCAATGCAATTTCTACCTAGAATCCACTAGACAAGAGACACCTCTCACTCCCCCTCAATCACAGCAGTGATAACAATTCAATGCAAAAAGAAAGACTTTAGAAGACACTCTTCAAAGTCACAATACTTGATTTTGTTTAACAACTTCAATCAAGAACAATACACTCTTGCTTAAAAGTTTTGAGTGAACAATTAACAATTAACAAATAACAACCTAAATATGTCTACCACGATGCATCCAAAGATACAAAGGGTGACTTACAAAGTCACACACACTAGACTCTCAAAACCCTTAACCCTTATTTTACACTCAAGTTGTTCTTGTTGTGAGTGCTTAATTTTCCTTGCTTTTGCGCCCCCTTAAATAGTAATGCAGTCTATGCTTGGGCTGATCAAAAGTAATAGCATGGAGAGAAGATTTTACTATTCATAAATTGCAACAGAAATTAGGTTTAACCAAGTTAATCCCATCTCCACAATTCATGGTGCTATCGAATAGGTCATAGGCGTTTCATGTTATGCTCAACACTGCCTATAATCTCACCTGAGATAACTAAGGAACCTTAGCAGGTTTCCTGAAATCTAGCCTGAGATAACTCAGGAACCATAACAGAAAAACAAACACGCGCCCTTGCTGTCAGCTACCCGATGTCATAACATTCAACATGACATCCAATACACTCTATTCTAGCTAACCGAACTTATCCAGTAGTACACTATACAAGTAGGTCATGACATTAGTCAAGACATCTACACACAACAATGTTTTACCATAAAATGCAGCCAATCAAGAACATCTACAAACTCCCATTCTTCTGCAGAATCTTCTTCATAACAGTAGAAACAAATATATTATATTTTCCTAAAAAGTCTCAAAGATCCTTTTTATGAACACCAATTAAATCTGCACTTTGTTCCAAATAAATCTCTTTGACCTGCACACACTGATGAGGTATATCCAACAGGATCTCATCAAACCAAAACACCTCTGTCAAGAGATATAAAATAGCAGCTCCTACTGTACCAGACAAAGATGTCATGACATCTTTCTTGACATCTTGATTAAAACACATGACAACAGTTATGTCTTGAAAGTAGACGAAGATGTTATAACATCTTGCTTAACATCAGTGTAGAATCACTTTTTACCAAAATTTAGCCAATCATATAACCATAAACCATCATAGAATCATGAAACTAACACATTGGTTATTCAATAAATTTAAAAAGTGAGTTGTCTCTCGTAAAAAAGAACAGAGGTAATATTATTTAAAATTTTATCATTATTTAAGTTCTTAAACTTCCTGTGAGCTTTGATTTCTTCTAATAATAAATCTCTATTTTATTTTTGGCTATGTTTATAATGTTAACTTCTCATTGTTGACGTTTTTATTTGTTGAACAATTATTTTTGAATTATTTATTTTTACTTGTATTGTTAAATTAATCTAAAATTCTATTTTGTAATTAATTAAAAATTTAACTTTTTTATTTAAAATTTTCTAATTTAAAATTGAGTTTGTATTACTTAAAATAAAATAAAAATAAAATGAAAATTTCATAATAAACACAAATAAGGAGTGAAGAAAAATTAAAAGTTACGATGATGCAGAAAAATTTAAGAATTAAAACAATAAAACAAATAAAAAATATTTTAAATTAAACTAATAGAAAAAAGTCAAATAAATAAAGTTTAATTTTATCCATTTGCAATGTTTGGAAAGTATTAAATTTTTTTAGAGGTGTTAAAAATTAGACAAATAAATATAATAGCATATATAACAATAGTAAAAAATAACTAGACTAAGGAGGCAAAACTGAACTTAATACATAATTAATTAGAAAATTTTGAAATTTATGGTGAGCTATATAAACAAATTGTTTGCCAAATTATTATTGTTTTATAATATTTTATTTAATGCATATTATATGATATCAAATTATGCTTAATTTTAAAGGTGTAACGGGGAGTGTTATTATAATTTATAATATAGGTCTCAAATAATAATTTTTATTTATCTTTTATTTCAGACAAGTTTAATTTAAAATGTCTTCGTATAGTGAAAAAACTTTGTATTTTGATAGTGATAAAAAAGTAGAAGAATTTACCGGTGACAGTGATAATGGTAATGATACTGATAGAGATACATCTTCAGAGAAAAAGAATTATAATAATAATAAATAAGAATTTAAAAATTAACCAAGATTTATATTTAAATATTTTACATTAGTATAAATTAATATTGGTTTTCTATTTTAACATGATTTTTTTTAAATTGTAATATATTATATGATAACAATATATTTGTACATCACTATGCATCTCTAATTTTGGTTTAATTACTTTCTTATATGATATAAAAACTAGGATGTCAAAATGGATGAATTGGATCGATATGAATTATTAATGGATGAAGTAAAATAATTTATTAGTTCATTAAGAATTCATTAAAATTTTTTAAAAAATATCCAATCTAATCCATCAATCCATCCAATCCATTTGTTAACATTATTTTAATGGATGAATATTCGTTCATCCAAAAGTTTAATTTAAATATTTTAGTTAATTTCTTTTAACAATTTATATTTTAAATTTTATAAAAAAAATTATTTCAGAAAATTAAATTTGTAAGTAATTATGAAAAAGTCGAGTTTTTTTTAAAATATAAAAAAAATCGAGTTTTTTCATAAATATGAAAAAGTCGGATTTTCTAAAAAATATGAAAAAATTGAGTTTCTTCGAAAATATGAAAAAGTTGAGTTTTTTTAGAAATGCAAAAAATTAAATTTTTTCGGAAATATCAAAAAATTGAATTTTTTGAAAATATGTAAAAGACGAGTTTTTTTTTCCAGAAATATGAAAAAAAAATCGAATTTTTTCGAAAAAAATGAAAAAGTCAAGTTTTTTCGAAAATATGGAAAAAAAATCAAGATTTTTCGAAAATATGAAAAAATCTAGTTTTTTCGAAAATATGAAAAAATCAAATTTTTTTTTCCAAAAATATGATATTTATAAGGGGATATGTACAAATCTAATATATTAGTATAAGTTTTGTTAGTTAATTAATTTAACACAAATATTTGTTATGAAATTTATAAGGGGATATGTACAAATCTAATATATTAGTATAAGTTTTGTTAATTAATTAATTTAAAACAAATATTTTTCACTAATTCTTAAAAAAAAATTATCATCACAAAAAAAATTCTTAGAGAAAATCCAACACAAATTGAGAACTTCATTGAATTTATAGAAGTTGGAATTTTGTTAGAGTTGAAAGCTTTTTTTTTCTTCATAAATTTAGTGTTAAAAGAATAAAGTAAAAAATAAAATGAGGAAGAGAATAAAAAAATAAAAAACATATAAATTAATTATATTATATAAAAATATAGAAATAAAGGAAGAGGAAACATTGTTCTTGAAAATATAAAACAATATTAAATGTCAGAATGATTAGATATACAAATAAGATAAAATATGTATTTAAAAAATTAAATTAAAATCTTTTAAGTACATATTATTAATAAAATAAATGTGTCATAACTTTATTAAATACATATCACATGAGTAAATTATCCATATTTTTTACAGGGCATCCTATGCCTCATCCTCGCTGCCTCCATTTCCTCCTGTTTATAAAATTTGAATAGATATTTCTCAGTTAAATTTTGTGTAAATTCAAATTTTGTTGCCATGGTTTCTTAATTTCCATTTGTTGATTTTTCATAACACAAACTAATTAACCACATGAGAACAAGCTTTTCTTAGTCAAAATGAACTTTGTCAAACAAAACAGCACGCGCAATCTAATTATGCAATAGTTGAAAACCCCATTCAAATGTTCCCATCCACAAAACACCTCAACTAAAAATGGCCACTTAAACCTCATCTCATTCACAACGTCAATTAAATTACTTCCAATGATCAAAAGAATCCATACAATAAGCAATATTCTTTTGCTATCTCTTAATAATAATGCATGAATATGCTTGTTTGTCACGTTGAATCGACGAGTTGAGTGGTCTGAAATAGAAGTTGAAGGTTCAACTATATTGACAAAATTGTATATATAGCTAGGTAGGTTGAGTTACCCTAGGGTATCATTATAGGGTATAGAGAAGTGGGTTCAAATTCAAAGCATGTCTTGTATCTCTTTCTATTGATTAATTTGAGTTGTGATGATAGGTAAACAAACACACGGTTTAGGGTTTGTTTGTCTTAATCAATGGATGATGGATGAAGATGTTCGACATGCATTCATGGTATTGTTTTCATCGAGGGCACGTGCTGTCCTTGTATTTCTATTTCACTGAACAAAGCCTGCAGACACAAGTTATCCATACGTGAAATAACCACGTCTGGGCATTAATTAAAATACCAGACTAGGTAGATAGTAGGGATAAACATGACCTAGCTCAACCTAAATGGTGTGTTTAAATTATATAAAAAATAAGGATTTTTTAAAATAAAGATTAATTATTATATAAAAATGAAAAAACAAAAAAAGAAGATTAATAAAAAAATATCAAAAACGATCTAATCTATCTCTCATAAATCATAAAACTTTTAAAAGTAAAAATAAAGAATCCAAAAGAAATAAATATTTAAAGAAATTAAGTAGAAAAAAATTCTGAACTCTAGTATGGTCAAATGGTAGCTTCTGGTTCGACATGAATTAAGTATGAGGTTGAATTTTGTTCGCATGTTATTGTCGGAGTAATGCGTGTAGCAGTCAAAGTTTGTTCTAATATACATTAGTCAATATTGCTAGGTTTGTTAGCATGTTGAATTGAGTCTTTCTTGTAAGTCAAATTGTTTAAGTTAGTTTGTACCCTAAGTTAGCTTGTAATGGATAATTGTTAAAAAAACTCATTAGGTTAGTGTGATATTTTTCTTATAAATAGGATGCTAGTCTCTTATTTTGATATAAGGAAAAATAGAAAAATAAAATTCTATCAAGAGAGAGAGGTTATTTTGTTATTCTTTTATACTTGTAATTTTGTTTCTAAGAGTAAGGAAAGAATAACGGTTTATAACCAATCCTTGTTGTTCCTTGTTGTTTTACCTTATTTTCTTTGTTAACCCTAACCTTTATATGTTTCTTGATCATAAAGAAATCGTTTATACTTTATTTTAAGACATCTGATTCACAACAAATTTGTGCGGTGAGCGTGGAGAAGATGCCTTCAACACAGTATGAGATTAAAAAGTTCACCGAAGTGAACGACTTCGGTCTGTGGCGCTTGAAGATGAAAGCCTTATTGGTTCAGCAGGGTTGTTTAAAAGCTTTGAAGGGAGAGGCAACCATGGACGCTACGTTAACGACAAAAGAAAAGATGAAGATGATTGAGAAAGCCCATAGCGCAATACTGTTGAGCCTTGGTGATAAGGTTCTTCAGGTATCAAAGGAGACCACATCATCAGGATTATGGGTGAAACTTAAAAGTTTGTACATGACCAAATCTCTAGTGAATCAACTCTACCTGAAGCAAGTTTTGTATTCATTCAAGATGAGTGAAGACAAAGTGTTGGCTAAGCAGTTGGATATCTTCAACAAGCTGATTCTTGATCTTGAAAATATTGATGTGAATATCGATGATGAAGATCAAGCATTGTTGTTGCTGTGTGCTTTGCCCATAACACATGCTCACTTCAAAGAAACTCTCTTGTATGGAAGGGAGTCCCTGAGCTTTGAAGAAGTTCAATTAGCCTTGTATTCTAAGGACTTGAACGAACGAAAGGAGCATAAACCTTCAACGGTCGGCGAAGGTTTGGCCGTTAAGGGAAAATTCTTGCGAAAGGATGGTAAGTTCGACAAGAAGAAAGGTAAAAGTCAGCAGAAGTCTTATAGTGGCGAAACATCTGGTATTCGATATTATCATTGTAAGAAGGAGGGTCACACAAGAAAGGTGTGCCCTAAACGCCTGAAAGATCATGGAGGTAATGGCAACACAACCATTGTTCAAGATGACTTTGACTCATCTGATGTTTTTGTGGTTTCATGTGGCAACTCAAGAAAAGAGTGGATTATGGATTCAGGTTGCACTTGACACATGACTCCAAAGAGAGAATTGTTCGAGGAGCTATGTAATCAAGATGGTTGATTGGTGCTGTTGGGAAACAACAAATCTTGCAAAATTACAGGTATTGGATATGTGAGATTCAAGCTTCATGATGAGTCAATAAAATTATTGACTAAAGTCGGGTACGTACCTGATTTAAAGAGAAATTTAATTTCTCTTGGTGAATTCGACAGAAAGGAATATGTTTTTCAAGGAGAGAAAAGTATCCTAAGAGTCGTGAAGGGGTTGAAGGAAGTCTTGAGAGGCGTGAAGAAACAAGGTTTATATACCCTTGAGGCTGAGGTTGTAAGTGGTTTGACAAATGTTGCATCCACGAAACCTGTGTCGAAGACAGAATTATGACACATGAGATTGGGTCATGTCAGCGAAAGAGACTTGGTCGAATTGGGGAAGCAGAACCTGCTAGGAAATGACAAAGTCGAAAAGTTGGAGTTTTGTGAATCTTGTGTATTCGGCAAATCCTGTAGGGAAAAATTTAACAAAGGCAAGCAAAAAACACATGGACCCTTGGATTACATTCATGATGATCTTTGGAGGCCTGGAAGGAATCTTTCACACTCAAGTGTAAGGTATTTTCTATCTATCATCGATGACTATTCCAGAAAGCTATGGGTATTCATCCAAAAGACGGAGGATGAAACTTTTGAGAATTTCAAAAGTTGGAAGATTCTGGTCGAAACTCAAACTGACAGAAAGGTTAAAGGTTGAGAGTTGATAATAGCCTTGAGTTCTTCAATGAGGCGTTCGACAGTTACTGTGTTGAGTCTGGGATTGCAAGGCATAAGACTATAGCAGGCACTCCATAAAAAAATGGCTTAGATGAGATATTCAATCGAACAATCCTTGAAAGGGTTAGATGCATGTTGGTTAGTGTTGGATTGAAGAAGGTATTTTGGGCGGAGGCTGTTTCGACAGCAACTTATTTGATAAATAGATGTCCCTCAGCTGCCTTGGGAATGAAGACACCTGAATAAGTTTGGTCGGGACATCCACCTAGTCTCGACAGACTGAGAGTATTTGACTGTGTGGCCTATGTTCATATTAGACAAGATAAGGTCGAACCCAGAGCTCTGAAATGCATGTTCATGGGATACCATGAAGAAGTCAAAGCTTATAGGCTATGGTGCCTAGAGCCAGGTGACAGGAGGTGTATCACCAGTCGAGATGTAGTTTTCAATGAAGCAGAGATGACTTTCAAGAAAATTGATGATGCTGACGAAGAGCTGGAACAGGGAGAGATTTCTGTTGAGGTTGAGCATGTTGATGTTGATGTTGATGTTGATGTTGAGGTTGATGTTGATGTTGATGTTCATGTTGATGTTGATGTTGATGTTGATGTTGATGTTGATGTTGATGTTGATGTTGAATTAGGATATTCGACAAGTTCATGGCATGCATAAGTTTTATTAGAAGTTAGTTCGACCATTGTGTTTACTTCAGATTTTGACCAGGTAATTCATTTGTTATTTTGTTGCTCTATGTGGATGATATTCTAATAGAAAATAACAATGTCGAAGATGTAATGAGGGTGAATGCTGAACTCAATAAGGAGTTCGACATGAAGGATCTGGGAGCCGCGTCCAGGATTCTTAGGATTGACATCCGAAGAGATAGAAAACAGTCGAAATTATGCTTATCTCAAGAGGCATACCTACCGAAGATTCTTGAAAAGTTTGGTATTTCGAATTTAAAGTCTATTGTGACTCTGACAAACCCTCAATTAAAGCTGAGTATAGATCAGTGTCCTAGTACTAATGTCGAAAGAACTTATATGAATAGTATTCCATCTGCTAATATAGTGGGTTCTTTGATGTATGTTATGCTTTGTACTAGGCCTGACATAGCATATGCAGTAAGTCTTGTAAGCAGGTACATGGTGAATCCTTGAAAGGCTCACTGGCAAGCAGTGAAGTGGATTCTAAGGTACATAAATTGGTCTCAGAATAGAGTCATAATCTATGGTGGATCCTTGAGTGAAGATAGTAAAGCAGCAACCGAAGGATATGTCGACTCTGACTATGCAAGTTGTATGGATTCTAGAAAATCTATTTATGGATATGTGTTCACTATGTTTGGGACAACAATCAGTTGGAAAACAACACTTCAAAAGGTCGTTGCCTTATCAACCACTGAAGCGGAATATATTGTCCTAACTGAAGCTGTGAAGGAAGCATTGTGGCTTGAAGGTTTTGCAAAGGAGCTGAAACTTCAAGGTCGAGTTATCACTGTTAAATGTGATAGTCAAAGTGCAATACACCTGTCGAAGAATTCAGTCTATCATGAGTGAAACAAACACATTGATCTGAGGCTACATGTCGTCAGAGGGGTAATCGAGTATGGAGAAGTCTAAGTGCTGAAGGTTTCGATAGATCATAATGTTGCTTATATGATCACCATGACGTTGCCCAGTTGCAAATTTTTCCACTGTATGTAGTTGATAAAGTTGCATGAAGAAAGCTAATTTCTTGATGTTATAGAGTTAGATCCAAGGTGGAGATTTGTGAGATATTGGATCGAACTCTAGTATGGTCGAAGGGTAGCTTCTGGTTCGACAAGAATTAAGTATGAGGTCGAAGTCAGTTCGCATGCCGCTGTCGGAGTAATGGGTGTTATAGTCGAAGTCTGTTCTAACATGCATTAGTCAATATTGCTAGGTTAATTAGCAAGTTGAATTGGGTCTTGCTTGTAAGCCTAATTATTTAAGTTAGCTTGTACCCTAAGTTAGCTTGTAATGGGTAATTGTTAAAAAGCTCATTATGTTAGTGTGCTATTTTTCTTATAAGTAGGATGCTAGTCTCCCATCTTGGTATAAGGAAAAATAGGAAGATAAAATCCTAATTTCAAGAGAGAGGTTATTTTGTTATTCTTGTATACTTGTAATCGTGTTTCTAAGAGTAAGGAAAGAATATCAGTTTATAACTAATCCTTATTGTTCCTTGTTGTTTTACCTTGTTTTATTTGTTAACCCTAACTCTTGTGTGTTTCTTGATCATAAAGAAACCTCTTATACTTTGTTCCAAGACATCCGTTTCACAACATATATTATTTTGTCTAAAAGTTTGATACAGGAATGTCAATGAAGATGATGATAATATAGTGTATACTTTTTTATAAGTTAAATAATATATTCATGAAGAATACTACTACTTTTGTCCCAAATTATAAGACGTTTTGGATATTTCACACGAATTAAGAAATTTAATTATTAATTTATGGGAAAGACAAATTATGTACGATTTTACAGTAATGCTCCTCATAATTACATAGGAGAAAAATTAAAAGAGTTGAAAGAATAAATAATAATAATAATAATAAATACTTGAGGATATATTGGAGAAAATGTCATTAATATTGCATTGAAAATGTAAGATGACTAATAATTTGAGACAAATTTTGTTGGCAAAGTGACTTATAATTTTGGACAGAGGGAGTTAAAAGTATTCCAACTAAATAAAACCATCATAATACTAGACAGTATTCCAAATCAACTATTACAACTCAAATATGAGGCCTAATGACAAAAAGATGCAAACCTCAACAAAATAAAACCCCATTACAAAAAATTAGAAGGCTGCTTGGTCCAATCGCAATAGTTACAAGCTTTTCTATTGCTATATCCTAAAGCTAACCAACACCATGAAGTGAGAATGATTTTGTGGACTATATCTTCAACAATACAAAAATCAACTTTAAAAATAATTTGGTTTCTAAACCACCAAATGCACCAACATGTAGTAAACCAAATCAACAACGCTGTTTGTTTGGATGATTTTTCAATAAATGTAAAAACCATTCTAATAAGTGGTCACAACACCTGTTACTATCACACCAAGGCATACCAATCCAATCCAATATCGCTTTCCACACAAGTTGTGTTTTAGAGAAAGAGATAAAGACACGTTCTACCATTTCAATGTCATGAGTATTCAAAATTACCCCCGGACGCAAGATTGAATTGTGATGGTAGTATATCTAATGAAAGTATCCACCGAAACATCTTTACCTTCATTAGAATCTTGGATTTCCACAATAATTATAAACCTGTCTTGAAATTAATTTCCAACAAATCAAACCCCTTAGCTCGTTGAATGAATTGATAACAAAATTTCACTGAAAACTGATTGTTCACCACGGTTGGCCAGAAAAAATTGTCAGTAATCCTTACCATTGGCATCACCTTCACTAATAACTTCTTCAACTCATGTAATTGAGCAACCAGATCTCTTCATGGAAACCATTTTCCTAAAAACCTTACTCCCGTTGCCAAACTTGGTTTCGCCACTCACCTAGATCCTTAACTGCAGCATATTTGCCTTCAACCAGATTGAATAAATATGGGTATATGCATCAGATTGGGCAAGAATCCAACCATCGAGAATGGAAAAATAAGATTCGTTCCCCATCTCCCAATTTGCCCACCAATTAGGCTGAAAAATGAATCTTCCTGAATAGAATGACCAATCATCAGCATGTCTCTTCACCATAGTGAGTTGTAGTGCCTGCAATTTGGATCCTGCATTGACAAAACCAATTTATCACAACAGCCATATTTATATTTCAGCACAGGATTCCATATTGTATCTTCATTTTGAACAATTCTTCATACCCATTTAGATAATAACGCTTTGTTGAACATGGCCAAATCTTTGATCCCCACACCACCATGTTCCTTAGGTTTGCAAATGAAAGACCACTTAACCCAAGACACTGACGTCTCCTCCGCTGCTCCCGACCACAAAAGGCTTCTTTGAATTGAAATCAACTATTTGACGCCTCCTCCACTTAACCCAAATCAAATTATTAATTCTAACACTTATGTTATCCATATAATTGTACTAACATTTATTTTTATTCCATTTACTTTTATGCACCTTTATTTGTATGTCATTTATATTTCTTACTCTTTATATTGCTTTATTATTATCATTACATATTATTTTACTGTTGTTTATGTTTATGCCTTTTTTCTTTGTCCACTTGGACCTTTCTTTTTCTCTTTTAAGACATTAATAAAGGCAAAACCATTAAAAGACTTAATGTTTCTATTGGAATATTGGTTACTATCCCTTGCTTAGATGATGGACTTATGGATTTATAATTAGGTTCTTGATCCTTTGCTTTGGAGATGTGGCTTGAGATCTTGGAATTCATCTGGAACCTTGACCTTGAGTTGACTTTTGGAAGACTTGGCTCTGTTAGCTCATCTTTGGCTTTGGCTTAAGTTCTTCTTTACCTGATGCTTGGTTATTTCTCTGCTTATTTTGTTGCTTGTTGCATAAATCCAAAGGATGGGAATTTTGGCTTGACTTGTGTCAGAAGCTTGCTCTTGGTTAGATCTTTCCTTCCTTAGATTTTATTTTAGGCATTAGGGTAGTCTCTTCATCTCCTCCCCTTCTTTAATTTTCAAAATCTTCTCCCTTTTTCAAAACATTCTTGTTTTTAAACTGGAATCACTTTCTTAATAAACCTTGACTTTGTCAAGTGATTTTTAAACTCTTTTCATAAATAAAGTGCTAATTCATCTTAAGCATATCAAAACCATTTTCATAAGATTTAAAAAATACATAACCCATTCAAATCATTTTGTGCACTTTTTCTTTTAAACTTTTTTCTTAAAAGTTTAGACATGAGTCATTTTCATAGTTGAGATGTAATTCTCCTATCCCCATAGTGATGCTTGAAGTTAATTCTTTTCAACTTGAGAGAGTTAGTGGTATACTTGTTGATTTCTATTCAAGTTGGAGCCCTTCTTAATAGTGATGCAAATTTCCATTTACATATACTTGTGGGTGACTAGTTGAGTTTTCTCCTTAAGATGACAACTTGTCTTTCCATTTAAAATAAATCAAAACAAATATCTTTTGTTATTTTTACCATGAACTACGAGGTTTTGATCCTCCATTGCACTTTATGGGTACGTAGGCACGAGGCTTAGGAAGTCTTGTCAAACACCAAAAATCCTAAAAAAATATTTCTCATCTCTCCAATTGTTTTGCAAACAGCACCTTTCAAGCCAAACATAGATTTTTAAGGGGTTCCTATATAGTACTATAGATATTTTGGGTGCTAACACCTTCCCATTACATAACCAACCCTCTTACCCTTGTCTCTGTTTTTATTAGTTTTATTTTAAAACTTCTTTGGGTTTTTTTTCGTTCTTTTCCCCATTCTTTTGGAAACATTAAAGTGTGGTGGAGACACTTTCATTATGAGTTAAGTTAACCAGTAGTTTAATCAAAAAATTCCTACTACAGAAAAGTGGAGACTCTACTAGGGAGTAGTCCATAGTGGGTTGAGCCTATCTTGTTTATGTGTGTTTTATTATATTTGTTGTTTGTTGTTTTGTTTTTCTGGTGCTTGGTGATCTCTGAGTGGTGAGATAATTTTTATACCCGGACTTGAGTGCACTTGAGATGAGATGGTGGTATAGTCATGTTTGGCTTACATGGAGTTAATCCTTAATAAGTTGACCTGAGATCCCCGACTAAGTGGAGGCATCCTTGAGGGTAAATGATAACACTGTGTATTTGGCTCAGATTGCACATGTTTATTATTTTTTAATTATTATTTTATTGCTTTATGCTTATGTTTTGTCTTGTTTTCATGTACATTTCCTAATAAGAGCCTTCCACAAAGAAATGGAGCGAAAAGAGCAGAAAACGAAGTTTTGGGTAAAAATTACACACACGACGTTCCACATGGCGTTGGCCATAGGGGTAGCCATGACGTGTAGGGTTTCTTCCATGTTCTAACTGTCACTTGACCACATCCACCACCTTTTGTACACATGGAGGACGCCATGTCTAGATGGCGGGCGCCATCTTTCTATTAGGTGGTCGGTCAAGGACGGTTGGAGCATGATGCCATGACCAGAGATATTTCCTCCACACGATTTCTAAAGAGGCTACGTGATTTCCAAGTTATTGCTACACTATAAATAGGACCTAGATCTTTAGTTTTAATCATCCAGTCTTAGTTCTCAGCATAGGCATATATTTAGTTGTTAAGCGATTAACCGTCACATCGAGGGGTTATCGCACCATTGTTGTAACTGAGATCCGAGCATCGTAGCATAGGAATTTTAAGCTTGCCATCATTTTACTTTCAAGTCATATTTAGTTTCCAGCATTGTTCTAGATTCAAGTCTCTGATTTGAAGCAGGTTTTATTTTATTCACATTTTATTATTATTCGCATTAATTTTCGCCTTACTTTAAATTATTTACATTTCCGCACGATTTACATAATGCCTTATTTTAAGATATTTGTTTTCTAAAGTGAACTTAAGCATGACACTTTCGTTCTTACTTTTGGAAATCAATCACACATTTATTTTCCCGCATGATTTACATATCGCTTTTATTTCCAATATTCGTTTTCTGAACTGAACCTAAGCGTGACACTTTCGTTCTTTTGGAAACCAATCCCACACGTTTTATTCCCTAAATGATTTATTCTACAAATAAATTATTTATTATGTTTATCACCGTCATGTCTAGCTAAATCTGTTGTACTGGGATGTGAGGACCGTCGTTTCGACGGTACTCCATATGTTGTATTTGTAGAAACACTTTAGGGGTTGTTTTGGATTTTAATGCAACTTTTTTGAACTTAAATTGATCGGCCATTACGTGAACGGGGCCATATTTTTGTTTACCATGAACTACGAGGTTTTGATCCTCCATTTCACTTTGTTAGTACGTAGGCACGAGGCTCAGGAGGTCTTGTCAAACACCAAAAATCCTAAAAAATATTTCTCTTCCCGTCTCTCCAATCTTTTGCAAACAACACCTTTTAAGTCAAACATGGATTTTCAAGAGGTTCCTATAGAGTACTATAGATGTTTTGGATGCTAACACATTCCCATTTCATAACCAACCTCATTACCCATGTCTCTGTTTTTATTAGTTTTGTTTTAAAACTTCTTTGGGTTTTGTTCATTCTTTTCCCCATTTTGGAAAAATAAAAGTGCGGTGACGTATCTTACATTATGAGTTAAGTTAACCAATAGCTTAATCTTAAATTCTCCTGTACAGTGTCGACCTATACTGAATCTGAAACTTTTATAGGTCGACCTACTTACGCATGTGTCGACCTGAAATTAATTGACCACCCAAAAACATGTTTTTCAATGCATTTATGATGTAAGCTCCTTTTTTTAACTCATTTGAATGTTTCCTAATACTAAGGTGCTCGTCTAGAATAGGAGGATACCGTCCAATATACATAACGCTACATTATCCTAGTTTTGACATCAATCAAAATCCAAAAGCACTCATAGCTAGTAGGATTCTGCTTGATAAATCAATCGTGCAAAGCATGCTCATTCATATTATTACTTGCTACAACTAGCCAACAACTCTGCTAAAGGATAATGAGAAAGCTCCAAGGAATTTTATTTGGTTTGGGGCTATCAACAAAAGGATGCTTGTTATGGTAGCTTGGAAGAAGATGTGTATGGCTCAATCTCATGGGGGCTTGGTCTTTGGTCCCTCTTGAACCATAATTTTGTATCAAACTTAAAACTTGGCTAGGAAGTTTTATCTAGTAAGGAGCCTTGGGTCATCATCCTCAAAGCCAAGGTTCTCAAACCTCATGAAAGATTAAAATATCACATATTCTCCTTTATTTGGTCCAGCATCAAGACTAAATGGCATACCATATCTCCAAACATCAACTGGTCTCTTGGTATAGGTAACAACATCAACTTTTGGAAAAATTCACAGTGTGGTACATGGTGGCACTCATCATTACGTGATTTTTACGAAAAATTTCATATGAAATCGAAGGAATTATGAGAAAAAAATTCATACCGAAGTGTGAAAAAGTTAGAAAAAATATATCGAGAGGAAGAAATAAGGACTTAGTGAATTATTTAAGAAATTGTGAAAAAAATTGTGAAGAAATGAGCATTTTTCAACACAATTTAAATCATGACGTATGTCCAATAACTTGATCGTATCCAGAGTTTCGTAACTCGGATTGAGACGAGATTTTTTGCTAGAGAAACCTAAAAAGGAGATCTAGCCACTAGAATCAACGGGCCCACGTTTCTCATCAGGGTGGCCACGTTAAGACTCTTTTTTTAAGATGATTTTTGGGATTTTAAAAGGAAAAAATGGAGAAGAAAAAAGGGTTCGATTTACAAGGGATAAAAGTTACTTATTTAGGAGATTTTGGAGCTTTTAGAGGCCATTGAGCTATTGGAGAGCTTGTCCTTTGGCGATTCTTCATGATCTTAGAGTCTACACTTATGGTATTGAATTATTTCAATACGAGTAGCTAGATTCCTCTTAGGTTAAGTCTTATTTAATGATGAACCTATTTTTATTTGATTAAGACATATTATCGGATGATGTTAATGTAATTGCTTTGACTCTTTGTTATTATTCAGTTATTTATTTTACTCATTGCCTATTGTTTGTTACATCATTCGATTTGATTTTGATAACTAGTGACTACTGACCTTAGGGCTATTTATCTGACCTAATTTAACTGTTGAATTCACTAATTGATTGTAGATAGTATGGTTAGGAATTTTGAATTAAGGATTAACGTACTCGATTGCCTAATTTAACGGGACAATTGGCCTAGAGGATCGGGGAATTGGTGCCTAGATTAGTGAGCTACATGCCAAAAAATTAGGTGTATTGGTAGAGTTAGTCTTTTGTTTAACTCTGTAGTTATTACATGTTTGTTAATGCGTGTTTCATCAATCCAGTACAAATAAGGGATTCTGATAATAAGACCTAGTCGCCTTTATCATCATTGTTATAAAAAAACTTCTCTCTTGTGTTTTCGACCAAAACAACCTGGAAAAACCCCTCATTTACTATTTTTAAACACATCGCACAACATACCTTGTTCTAAGTTCACAATCCCTGTGGAGATGAATTTATTTTATTACTTTGATTATAACGCTAATACACTTGCTAGTAATTTGTCCATCAAGTTCTTGACGTCGTTGTTGGGGATTATTGATATTTTGTATTTAGTTATTTTTAGTTGTTAAATTTTTGTAAATAGATTTCCTTCTTTTCATTTTAGATTAGTTTTCAAATATTTGTTCTTATTTAGTGTTATCAGCTAGTTCAGTGCTATTAAGTATTTTTCTTTTGATTGTGTGTGTTAGGTAAAGAAGGAATGTACAATGGAGAGGATCTTTGACATGTGTTGTTAGTACAAATTAAAACCTTAAAAAAGAAAATTATAGCCTCGACTCTGAGTTCGACAAATCTTAATCCAGTCAGAGTGTTACGATGTAACTTCTTTGGTGAAGGTCACCAAAATGGTCATTTTACACTAGAGAGTTACGTTGCAGAGACGCGGTATGCGAGAAACTATCATGAGTCAAACCCTTACTTCAATACCTACCCAATGTGGGATAAACATTTGAGTTTTAACTGAGAGAATAATCACATTCAAACTTTCAACCCATAAGCGCCTCAAGATCCACAACTAAGGATATCATCTCAATTAGAAAAAGTCTTGGCAAGTTTTATGCAAGTCACTCACGCAGATTCTGGTAGAGTAAAAAAGAATTTGAAGAGATGATAAAAAACCAACTGGGAATGAACAATAACACTGAGACCTCTATTAAGAATCTAGAGTTACAAATCAATTAGTTGTCGCAAAAAATGGTGGCTTAAACTAGTTCAAGTGGAGGGTGTGTCGGTAATATTATGGATAACCCAAAGAACAAGAACCGTAGCTCCATTAAGATGAGAAGTGGAGTGGTGAATTCTACCCAAGAGACTAGTGGAGAGAGAAAACAAGACACATGCACACCACTAGATAAAATGACTGAATCAAGAATAGGAAAATCTGAGGTGAATAATAGGCTTGAGAAAAATCAAGAAGACCAAGACAGGATGGTCTGATGGTGAATGATGTTTCAAAGGCAAGAATTTTCTTAGACATAGATATCCAAACTAAACATCGTTTACATCAGCATGTCCCTAAGGGCTATTTTGGCAACAAAGCAAATGGAAGCGAAAAAATTAATAAAGTATTGAACTTCATCTATGCTTTATTCACTGTTACTAAATCGAAGAAGATTTAGAAACCACATCATTGATTCCTTAAAAATCCTACCAAACAAGTTAAATATCAATTGCGCTTTATAAAAAAAATCAACCAATATTTATAAAAACGATTAAGGGACATCATTAAAATCTGAATATGTCTTAGTGAGTGTGAAATATTTTTATTTTTTTACATAATTACACTGTTCAGAGTGTGTGAATACACATTCTAAGAAAAATTTACCCCATACTCCTACAATTATTCCCATACCCCTACACAATAAAATGTTGGATCAAAATACCCTCATACAAATAGCTATATGTTTCATAAATTTTGCATTTCGCTTCACTCTCCTAAAAGACTTCCGGAACATACCACTTTTGCGCTGCAAATCAGAACACTTCACAAAAGTCTTCCGGTTCAGAAATTGCACACCGGAACAGCTAAAGTAAGTGTTCCGATTTAATAAGTTTTAAGTTTATGTACTGAAATTCATTTTTAGAGTCTTCCGGTTTGTTAATGTGTTTACCAGAAGTCTCTTCACATGTGTTCCCGTTTAGTTTTTTTACATTCCGGAAGACTCTTAAAATGAGTTCCGGTTTTGTGGTTTTTGAGTTCCAAAACTCATTTCCAATGTGTTTCTTATTATTTTTTTTTTGTTTTTTGTTTGACTTTTTTCAGTGGCACGAACACGAGGCGGTAAGATTTCAAGGGGTGCTTTAGAACGGGGCACTTCATCGATATTGTCTGGTGAAAAAGAGCATATTGGTGCATCTGCATCTGCAACACAGTCGGTTGGCTACCCATGAGGATCGTACGATACATCTCTTTTGATTAAGTACGAGAAGCATATTGCTAGACATGTATGGTTTGGTAAGGTAAGTAAACGACATGTATTTGATATTGAATAATATTTGAATTTTTAATATTGTGTTTTATAATATTCGTAATTTTAATTGTTTTCAGAAGAGAGGTCCAAAGAAAGAGCTTAAGGTTGTTGGACATGGGTTGAAGCTTGTAGCGAGGGTTCCACAACAACTTCCAAAAGAGATAGAGGATTGGGTTTCTAGGTCTGGTCTATCTTCACTCCAGAGAACCAGTTTGACGAAGATAGACACAAACCTGTTTTTCACATTTGTAGAGAGATGGTATCCAGAGACATCTTCATTTCACATGTTGTTTGGTGAGATGAGCATTACTCTGGATGATGTCTCTTATCTGCTTCACTTGCCCATCAGGGGAGTATTCTGGCCCTCTTAAGATATCACTGAAGTGGTTGTTGTTGGACTTATTGTTGATTACTTAGGAGTGTCACATTATAGGGCACAAGAACAAGTCTGTCACTGCAGGGGTTCTTACTATAAGTTGGAGTGGTTATACGATTTATTTAAAGAGCATAGAGTTGCTTCTAGATGGGCATATGCGACCAGAGCGTATTTGCTAATGTTAGTGGGTTCCATAATTTTTGTCGATAAGACCTTTACACTTGTCGAGGCACAATACCTCTTACTATTTACGGACTTTGATAGATTATCGAGATACAGTTGGGGAACTGCTGCATTGTTTACCCTTTATAGCCATCTAGGAGATGCTTCTATGTTCGGTTGCAAGCAGCTTGGTGGTTATCCTACTCTTCTACAGATGTTTATTTTAATTTAGTTTATTATGTTTTAAATAATTTTATTTAGTATATTTATTTATTTTATTATGTTATGAATAATTTTATTTAGTTAATTAATATTATTAATTTTGTAACAGTGTTGTATTCACGAGTATTTTCCAACACTTGGAAAAAGGGGAGAGAATTGGATACCGACGCAAAATTATGGTCTGTCTCGAGCGATGAGATGGTCCTATAAGTAAGGAGTCTTGAAGGTGGATGAGTTGTGACCTATTTTGGACGAGCTGACACCTGTCGACGACATATGGCGGCCATTCGAGGATCATAGAGTATGGCGTCAGTTTGATGAGTTATGTCTGTACAGGGTATGTTTGAAATGGGGTGATATAGTTGTTCCATATGAACTCCATGTTTTACATCAACCTTCCATCCAGATCCATTTTTCGCCGGAATCGACCTGATTTTAAATGGACATTCATATTTTTTTCGTCACACTTTGGGTTCCACTATCAGTATCCTTATGTTTCCCACATTTATCATAACCAAATATTAATTTGTTACTTCATCCTCTCTTGTATGTTTCAGTATCTGAACGAGTGATAATAACAGTTACTTTATTTCGGATTTCAACCTCTTTAATCCACCTTATCACCACTTCTCGTGTACCAAATCTTTGAGTATTTGAAAAAACATCAGAAATATCTACGCATATTTTTGGAGGGATTTCCATACCTGTAGTATAAAAAAATTATTAAAAAATAAATTTTAAAAAATAATATCGAAAGTCTTAATGAAAGAGTTTTGATGTGTAATATCAAGTAAACCGGATATCTTCCTAAATGTATTATGGTACACAAAAGCAACAAACTGGACAACTTTCAAAAAGTGTCTCGGTATAGATTTTGTAATAAACCGAAACTCTTTTGGTTAGTTTTTCGGTACAGGTTTTGTGACAAACTGGAAATCTTTGTCCAGGTCTTCCGAAAGGAAAAAATAACATACTAGAAGTCTTGATTTGAGTCTTCTAATTTGATTTTGATTGGTCTAATTTTTTGAAAGTTTGATATGAATAGTAAAAAGTAAAAAAATAATAAAAAAAATAAACAAGAGTAAAATTAGCATTATTTAAGAAATATAGGGATATTGGTATAAATGTCGGGTATGAACTAAAATTTTCACATTCTAATTATAAAATACTTCCTCCGTTTCAAAATGACCGTCATTCTCACTTTTCAATGTAGTAATAATTGTTATTTTTCCAATTGTATCATATAATTATTATTTTAGACACTATTTTCAGCAAATTAATAAAACTAATTTAATAAAAGTGTAATATTTTATTACAATATCATTGTATTTCTTAATCTATGCACAAAAACTTTAAACGACTGTTATTTTAAAACGGAGGGAGTAAATAGTATTTTTAGTATTTCAAAAAAAGAGTTTCTCCAACCTTATCAACAAGTATTAAAGGCCCACACTGTTCTTGGAGCATTCAACGAAGACAACATTTGTGCAAAGAAGCTGCAATGTATTTTCATTTGACATAGACAAGACTAAAAAGATCTAGCATTGTAGATAAAAACAAAAACAAAACATAAGAAAGCAAAGAATTTACATACTATCATTTCAAAGAACGAAGAAAAAAGAGAATAAAACAACACAGGATGTTCTTTTTGGAGGTAGACCTATTTTAAAACAAGTGTTAACATTTTTTTAGTCTCTACGTAATTATTAATTATTATGTTGGATTAGACATTATAAATAAATAAAGAATTTTATGAAAATGTGTTCTGTCTATTAATCATTTACACTTGTTTGTAATGTTGAAGATGTATTAAAATACTTTATAAAATGATACAGAACCCATGGGATATTTAACTAGTATATTTATAAAATTGTACATTTAATTTTTAGTATTTTCTATAAAAAAATTAATTCAAAATTTTATATTAGCATTCTTTGACATATACTTGTCTGTCTCGTTATAAACTTTCCTTTAGTACTATTTTTTCATCTAAAATTATTTATCATTTTAAAATAATTGAGATGATATTTATTTATTTATTTTGTAAATAGATATTTCTTCAAAATTGTCAATTGAGTTTCTTTAAGAGATTAATAATTTTATATATTATTAAATTATTAAAGCAACTTTTGACACCTAAAATAAGGATAACTTAATAGTTTTTCATAGTGATTTTTTTTCCTTAAGTTCACTTTGTGTTCTTTGCACGGTAGTCAATTTTTTATTTTGATTTCTGTAATTTTTTAGTCTGAGTTTTATATCTTGCTTTTGCGTTCGTTTTAGTTTTTAAAATAAAAATTTGCAGAAAATTTTTAGATTTTAGTTTAAGAAACTAAATTAAACGCAAAAAATGAGACATAAAAACTTTTAAAAAAATTATCAAAAAAAAATTAAAAATTCGTTTTTATTTTGATAATTAATATATTTTTATTTTAAACCATATTTTTTTATAGAAAAACTTCATATTTTTCCCCTTTTTTTCATTTCGCTTTCATAAAAAATAAAACAGCAACTAGTTTAACACAACCATATTTCTCTCTAACACTATGCACTTTGCATTCTACTCTATTGTCTGGTATTTTTCCTTTTCGTAAGATAAATGGATGTCTACCCGTGCTATATGTGCGAGAATTCTATGATATTTTTATTGTTAAATTATTGTTATAGACTCATACATCACCCTTTCATTAAAAAAGCTATAAAAAATAAGTGTTATAAAAATTATTTTGATTTTTTTTACATAAAAATATTTTGGTTAAATATTATTTATTTGTGTGTTATCTGTTGGATGATTAGAATAAGTTAAATGTAGTGTAATTGATTTTTAAAGTGTTTTGTGGAGAATAGCTTATTTGAGAAACTATTGTTGGAAGGCTTCTTGTTTGCTGCAGAAATAGCAATTTTCTGAAGCCAAAAACAGAAACAAACAGTTTCATTTTTAGGCAGTTTTGGATGCTTTGTTTAACTTGTTTGTTTGTTTAGTGGTTTGTACATTATAAATAGACCTCAATTGTACTATTGGATAAAAAATGCTATTAGATAATGTCATTCAATATTTTCATCTCAATTTTCTCTATTCTTTCATCATCTTCCCCAATTAACCTTTCTATCACCACAATAACAACTTCCACCATTGATTCACCTTGAACAAGTTTGATCTTGTTCCAACATTTGGCATCAAGAGTCTGGCTCTGATCCTATTCCGCTGCAATCATGTCCGTTTCAAACGATAAAATACCCACCAACCTTCTAATTCTTGATTCGAAGAACTACGACAAATGGTGCAAGCAAATGAAAGTCTTGTTTGGTTATCAAGATGTGCTTGATGTGATTACCACCGGTGTTACTCCTCTTGTTGAAGAGGCTACTGCAGCCCAGCAAGCTACTCACAAAGAAGAGAAGAAGAAAGACTACAAAGCTCTATTCTTGATACATTCTTGCGTCGATAGTGACAACTTTGAGAAAGTTGGCGATTGTGACTCGGCAAAGCAAACATGGGGAATTCTTGAGAAGGCTTATGCAGGGGCAGACAAAGCGAAGGCTGTGAGGTTACAAACTCACAAACATCAATTCGAGTTACTTCAAATGGAAGAAAAGGAAACGGTCAACGATTATGTGACACGTGTTACCCGTTTGGTGAATCAAATGAAGTCTTGCGGTGAAGCTGTTTCGGAGCAGAATATTGTATCAAAAGTGTTGCATTCTTTAACACCTAGATTCGATAACATTGTGGTTGCGATTGAAGAATCGAAGGACCTCAAGGCTATGACCAAAGATGAGCTTCAAATCTCATTGGAAGCTCATGAACAAAGGTTGGATGAAAGAGGAAACGATAAGGCGAAAGCGGAAGTGGCTTTGCAAGCTCGTTTAAATGAAAAGAACAAGAGATCGAAAGGGAAATGGTCATCTAGAAGTAAGAAGAATTTCCAGAATTTTGGTGGAAAAGATCCACAAAATTCAAAGGGGCTAAAGGGTGAAGGAAGCTCCAAAGAGGGTAATCAAAGCGCCTACAAACCACTCGACAAAAGTTCCATGAAGTGTTATAATTGTCAAAGGTTTGGGCATTTTTCGAGAGAATGTCGCTCAAAACACAAGGAAAATGATGCGGATGAGGCTAAGATAGCTAGGCAAGACACGGATGATGAAAATGCGCTTCTTGTGGTGATTACGAAGGAGAATAATGGCATGGGCAGCAGTAGAAAGTTGTTGGACAACAACTACTGCAGTAGCGAAAAAGTGCAGAAAACGCATTCGGATAAAAACGCATTGGTAACGGTTCGAGATGGAGTTCAAGGTAGTGATGAGTGGTACTTGGATTTTGGTTATTTGACTCATATGACGGGTAGAAAGGATTGGTTCGTGAAGATCAATCAAGCCACGCGAAGTAGAGTGAGATTCGCGGATAACACGACTTTAGTGGTCGATGGTGTCGGTGATGTTTTGATCATGAGAAGGGATGGTGGTCATTCCTTGATCAAAGATGTATTTTATATTTCTGGAATCAAATGTAATCTTTTAAGTATTGACCAATTACTTGAAAGGAATTACACGGTTCGCATGGAAAACAAGGTTTTGCGCGTTTTAGACCAAAATGGTGTTTTGATCCTTAAGGCTCCCATGGATGCCAATAGAACTTTCAAGATTGAGTTGAGATTTATGGAGCATAGGTGCTTAGCTACTGCTGGAAGTCGTGAAGAATGGTTATGGCACTACCGTCTCGGACATCTCAATTTTCGAGACCTCAACGCGTTACATAGGCACGGTATGGTGTCCGGGTTGCCACGGATTAATATTCCAGCTGAAATATGTGATGGGTGTGTGCAAGGGAAGCAACACAAGAGTAATTTTAGTAAGGATGCGGGTCATAGGACCAAGCATCACCTTGAGGTGGTGTATTCCGATGTATGCGGACCAATGCAAGTCAATTCGTATGGAGGCAACCGATACTTCGTCACGTTTATTGATGATTTTAGTAGGAAGCTATTAATTTATCTCATTAGGAGGAAGGATGAGGTGTTTGAAGTGTTCAAACGGTTCAAATCCATGGTTGAGTGACAAAGAGGTCACAAACTCAAAATTCTCAAAACCGACGGTGGAGGCGAATTTACTTCGGGTGAATTTAGGAGTTATTGTGATGACGAGGGTATAGTACGTGAGGTTGTACCACCTTATACGCCTCAGCAAAATGGTGTTGTTGAGAGAAAAAATTGGACGATTATGAACATGGTGCGTAGCATGTTGAAAGCGAAGAATTTACCAAAAGAGCTTTGAGGTGAAGTCGTCTCTACTGCAGCCTATTTGCTGAATAGGTGTCCTGCAAAGAAGCTTGAAAAGGTTACACTAGAAGAAGTATAGTCCGGATTCAAACCAAGTTTGAGTCCTTTACGTGTTTTCGATTCGGTAGCATTTTAATATATTCTGGGTCAACTTCGAAAGAAGTTAGATGACAAGGGTGAAAAAATGTTGCTTGTTGGTTATCATTCTACCGGAGGCTACAAGTTATTCGATGTGAATAGCAAGAAGATAGTGATTAGTCGAGACGTGATCGTGGATGAAATTCGGACTTTTGACAGCAGAATTTCTGCTATACCAGTCCAGGAAATTGATTCCCAAAAAGGGGAAATCAATTTTTAGCCCGAAACTGCACTTCCTGAAACTACTGAGATTCGAAATGCAGGTCCAGAAATTGATTTACCACATGGAGAAATCGATTTCCTGGGAGGAAATTTGAATTTTCAGCCTGTTAATGATGCTGGACAGCAACCATTCGCAATAGAGAATGGTGAATCAAGTAGACGACCAACGAGGCAGAAATGTATGCCTCAAAGACTCCGAGATTGTGAGGTATTCCATGATAGTGATATCAATAACGATGGTGATCTCATTCATTTCGCTTTAATGGCCGAATCCGAACAGGTAGATACGGAGGAGGCATTAAGCGATCCAAAGTGGATGAATGCAATGAAGGAATAGCTTGAATCGATTGAGAAAAAAAATACTTGGATGTTGGTTGACTTACCGAAAGGTAAAAAGGCAATTGGTGTGAAGTGGGTCTTCAAAGTGAAAGCGAATCCGAAAGGTGAGATAATCAAGCATAAGGCTCGATTAGTTGCAAAGGGATTTTTGCAAAAGGAAGGCATAAACTTTGATGAGGTATTTGCTCCGGTTGCTCGACATGAAACCATCCGGTTAGTTGTTGCGATAGCAAATAACAATAGCTGAGCGTTATATCAAATGGACGTCAAATCGGCATTTTTGAAAGGTCCATTGGATGAGGAGATGTATATTGGACAACCCCCTGGTTTTGTTGTTCAAAATCAAGAGGCAAAGGTCTACAAGTTGAGGAAGGCACTCTATGGTTTGAAATAAGCTCCAAGAGCTTGGAACAAATGCATAGATGGTTTTCTTAACGACATTGGTTTCAAAAAGTGTGTGTCTGAGCATGGTGTTTATGTGAAATCGGGTGCAAGCCAAGGAGTAATCATACTTTGTCTATATGTGGACGATTTTTTGATTACTGTAAGTTATGAAAATTACATTTCAAGCTTCAAAGAAGAGCTTATGAAGGAGTTTGAAATGAGTGATCTTGGGTATGTGAAGTACTTCCTAGGCATATAGTTCCAAAAGACAAAGTTGGGGCTGCTCATGCATCAAAGTAGGTATGCTTTAGAGATCTTAAAGAGGTGTGATATGAAGCATTGTAATGCTGCCATAACTCCAGCCGAGGCACGGTCA
>OZ012738.1:604579509-604758474 GCA_963859935.3 Lathyrus sativus
ATATTTATTATAAATGTTTAGTTTTATTTTATTTATTCATTTAAAGATTTAATTTATGAATTGTGAATACCACTAAAAATAACTAAAATTAAATTTTTGTCCATAAAAATGAAAATAAAAAATAAAAAATAAATTAAAGATGTTAATTTATGAAAATAAAACATGGACTTAAATACAAATAATATTGTAAAAGAAATGAAAAGAAAACTTTAATAACAACTTTAAAAAAAGGTAGTTGAGACCTTTTTCTTTTGAGACCTTTTATTGTGAGAAAGTCTTGATTGAAATAGGCACCAAAGAAGAGAGATAAATGGTGTTCTCACTACACTTTATGTAGTGATCACATATTCTGTAGAAACTCCATAATGTCCTTCATATAATATAGATTTCAAAATTTACACACATTCGTTTCAACTTAGAAAGACATCCGTTTTTGCTAAAAATGTGTTTGAAATTTAATCTTTGGACGTCATCTAGATTACAATATCTAGAATTATAAGTGAAAAAAAGAATTTGGAAGCCACCTTTCATGTATACCCTCTTCATGTTTTTCATGATCATAACACTTTTAAAAACAACAAAAAAAAAACTCTACAAAAGTTTACTTCCACTACATTTTAGCATCAAAGTGAACAAAAGAAGCTGCAATTTTATGTAATGTGCATGTATTACATTGATCATTACTTTAGATCACCTGATTTATGTTACTTAAATACGTATGTTGTCTCTTCTTGAATTCAAGATCACAGAAGACACCCGTTTTGTAATTCTGAAATTTAAACTGGAAAATCTCTTGCCCTACCTAAAAAATTGAAGAGTGGTTAAGATCGAGTACAGTTCACTCTCAATTGATAGCGAAGAAGAGGCGAAGTTCAACAAATTTGAGTTGAAGACGAATGAAAATTTAAGAGTTATGTGAAGTGCATTTTACTTTTAGACAATAAAGGGTTCGATCGAGATGGATGTGAACGTGGAAAAATCGATCATCGATATTTTAAAGATGTTAAAACGTCCACAACTATCTCTTAATCGTGAAATGTCATGTTAGATTTATGTTAATAAAGATCTATATAATCTTTCATATTTTGTGTATGTGATAACAAATATTTATGTTAATTTTCGTTGTCTTCATCTCTTACCTAAAATTTCCTATGGTTTTCTAATAATAGGATATATTTTGGATTTCAAAATCTAGAAACACTCCTGAATATCATTTTATTTACGTCAATATCGTTCCATATTGCATCAGGATGAGTTTACATTTTCATTTGTTTTGGCGTGTTTCAGGATTCGTTGTGTATTTTGTTGAAATAGTTATGATTTTCAAGAAGAATGAAGAAGAGAGAGAGAGAGAGAGAGAGAGAGAGAGAGAGAGAGAGAGAGAGAGAGAGAGAGAGAGAGAGAGAGAGAGATTGTAAAAAGGGAATTTATTGAAGTAAAGTTACTGTTACACTTTGATTTACATCGTCACCTATATATAGGCAACAAAACACATCATTTACAAACTGCAATATTCGACTATGTCGAATACTGGCTTACACACTTTGACATACATGTTGCATTCGACTAATACAATTGTGTTTAATACAATGTTACTAAAACACCTAATTATATCTTCTAACACACCTCATAATCCATATTTTTGAGGACTCTTATCTCAATGCTTCACTTCAACTCATCAAACATGAATTTTTTCAGGGGCTTGGTGAGTATATTAGCTAGTTTCTATTGTGACTTGCAATGCTGAAGTTCAAGCTTTCTTTTATTTACTTGATCTCTAAAAAATGATACATCCACTCTATGTGATCACTTTGACCATGACACATAGGATAATTTTCCAAGTCGATAGCTGACTTGTTATCGACAAACAACTTCATTTTCTTAGGTTCCATGATCTTGAGCTCTTCAAGCAACATCTTTATCCATACTACATGCTGCATATGATGCAGCCATGTACTTAGCTTCAAAAGATGACAAAGCTATATTAATTTGTTTTCTTGAGCTTCAAGAGATTGAGGCACCTCTAATCATGAATATGTAGCCTACAATAATTTTCTTCTCATCTTGATCTCTATTGAAGTCTGAGTCGGCGTAACCATGTACTTCTGCATATGTGCTAGTATTCTTTTTCTTTGGCATCAACACATCATGATCAATTGTACCTTTTATGTATCTCAATACTCCCTTGTCTGTAGAGAGAGGACATTTTTGTGGCTTATTCATGAATCTGCTCAATAACCCAACACTTTGAGAAACATTTGGCCTAGTGTTATATATATACTTTAAAGATCCAATGATTTGCTTTTACAATGTTGCACTTACAAACTCATAACTTGTATCCTTTCTCAAATTTTCTATAGTCTCCAATGGTGTGATAGTTGCATGATAGTTACTCAGCTCGAACCTTTTAAATATATTTTAGGCATGCTTCTTCTAGTGCAGAAACAATCCTTCACTTGTGCTTTTAATCTCCATCCCTAAGAAATAAGACAAGTTCCTTAAGTCGTACATTTCAAATTCCTATAACATATTTGACTTAACCTCTTATATTTATGCTTCATTTGCACCTGTAATTAGTATGTCATCCATATACAAGCGTATAATGGCTCGATTGAGCCTTCTAGCATTGGTAACATACACTCCATTTTCTGAGACACATTTTGAGAAATCTGCCTCGATCAGGAAGCTATTTATTCTCTTGTTCCAAGCCCTTGGGTATTTATTCAAACCATATATATCCTTCCTCAATATGTAAACCTTATGTTCATGCCCTTTGATTTTGAATCCTAGTGGCTGACTGACATAGACCTCCTCTTCCAATGGTATATTCAAAAATGATGACTCTACATCTAATTGATATATCTTAAATCATTTGGTTCTTGTAGTCGACATAACAACTTTGATGGTTTCTAACCTTGCAACAGTAGCAAAGACTTTGTCGAAGTCAATACCAGGTTTTTGTAGGAAACCTCTTGCCACCAGTCTTGCCTTATGCTTAGATATTTCACCATTTTGTCTTAACTTCAAATTGTAGACCCATTTCATATCAATTAGCTTCGTGATTGAATTTTTTATAAGCAATCAGGTCTTGTTCTTCTCGATTTCCCTAAGCTCTTCATACATGGTTGCCAACCAATTTGAATCATTCATGGCTTGATCCAAATCAATTGGTTTTGATTCAGTTGTCATCATCTCTTCTTCTATAAAATCACTATCTGTATCGATTACTTGATCTGAAAATCTCTCATATCTAGCTAGACTTGTCGACTCAGCTATCTTTATACTAGATCTTTGAACATTTTTCTCAGATGGTTCTTCATTTCGATTGGTTGTGTCTTCCGTTTGTTGGGCTTCTTCAAGCATAGTTTTGATTGTATCTTGCTCATGTCTAAGTGACCCCTGATTCCAATTCCACCATTTGCATTTGTCCATCAGAATATCCCTATTGATCACTAGTTTATCATCATTTAGTGAATACAACTTGTTTAAACTAGTCAAATGATAACCTATAAGCATTATGTCTTGACTTCGATCATCTAGCTTTTTCCTCAATTGTTCAGATACATGCCTGAAACACATTGATGTAAAAACTTTAAGATGAGTAACATTTATCTTCAATCTTGTCCAAGCCTCATAATATGTCTTTTTTACTATCTTTTTGTTTGAAAATTTGTTTAGAATGTATAGTGTTGTCGAAGCTGTTTCACCCCCAAAATCTCTTTGGCCTTTATTTATCTTTCAACATACTCTTGATCATGTTCAATATACTTCTATTTGTCTTGTTAGCTATACCATTGTGTTGAGGCATATAGAGTATAATGACCTCATGCTCTATACCTTCCTCTTTTTAAAACCTTGCAAATTATATAGAGGTGTATTCACATCCATCATCAGTTCTCAATTTCTTTAACTTTCATCCACTTCGTTTCTTGACATGCAATTTAAACTTCTTGAACTGTGTGAATACCTCACTCTTCTTTTCAATAAGATAAATCCACATATATCTAGTGAATTCATCTATGAAGGTTAGGAAATAACAATTACCTCCATTCAAACTTACTTCAAAAGGTCCACACATATCAGAATGAACAAGCTCCATCTTTTCTCTCGACTTCTTGGATAAGTCACGTTTGAATGCGTTCCTAGCCTATTTTGCTTTGCAACATTCATCACATACCTGACTTGGTTCCTTCACTTGAGGTAATACATACACCATCTTCTTCTAGTTGAGTGTACCTAAACCTATGAAGTTTAGGTGTCCATATCTGTGATGCCATGGTCGGTTCTTGTCTTCAACAGCAGTCGAAGCAAGACACTTATGATCAACTGTGTTGATATCTACTTTGAAGTTTTTATTATCTGCCAATGGTTCCTTCAGGATCATCCTTACTTCACCATTATACACATTCATCATATTTTCTTTCACTTTCATGTTATTCCCTTTGGAAGTTAATTTGCCTTTGCTTATAAAATTACTTGTCATCTAGGTACATACAATACGTCTATAATACCGGCCCTTTTACCATCTTTTCTCACCACAATTATGTTTCCTTTTCCACTTGATGTGACATGCCTTCCATCTGCAAACCTGGTCACTTTCTTGACTAGTTTATCTAATTTGGTGAACCAGTTTTTATTACAAGTCATGTGGTTACTACATCTTGAATCAGGTACCACATATTAGTTTATTCACCATTCAAATAAATATTGGCCATGAGTAGCATATCATCATAGTCACTTTCTCCAGCATGTGCATATTGCATTTTTCATTATCTTTTGCTCTTGACTGCTTCTTTCTTCGACAACGTATAACATAATGACAAAAATCCTTGAAAGTTGTAACATTAAACCTCATTTATGTCAACTTTCTTCCTCAAATACTTGTTGCCCATGACTTTCTTGGTGGAATCAGAGTGATTTTTTTAATACTTGCTTGACTTCTCATCATTTGCAAGATCCTTTCTTTGCTTCGTCTTTTCTTTTCCATACTTCTTGAGAAAACTTTCTTGCAATTCCTATTCGGCCACCTTTTCCCTTTCTATGTTCCTCTTCTTCAGCCTCATCTCATGAGCCTCTAATGAAGCTTGATGTTCTTCTAACTTCATTTGAGATATGTTCTTGGACTCTTCAATAGACACTACAATATAATCAAAATTTGCAGTTAGAGATCTCAATACTTTCTTAAACTTCTCCAAAACATTGATCGATTCACCACACGCCTTCATATGGTTCGTGAGTAACATTAATCTTTAGAAGAAATCTACAATTGATTTATCCTCTTTCATATGTATTATCTTGAGCTGCTTTCTCAGTATCTGCAACTTCACTCTCTTCCGTTTTTCATCTTCGTTGTACAAGCTCTTCAACTTGTCCCATGCTTCTTTGGATGTTTCTTCTTCAATGATCTTCTTGAAAATTTTGAACATCATTTGCATTAGTTTCAAATGCAGGTACTTCATCACTCACAATTTTAGCCACATCTTGAAATTTGAAAATGACCTTCATTCGTGCAATCCACCTCTCGTAGTTCTCACTTTTAAAATTGGTAGATTTGTTGGAAATTACGTTGATGCCGTGTTACCATTTGCCATTATAGATTATCTTTGAATATCATTCGGGCTCGTTGATACCAATTTATTTGAATAATTAGGATTTTCAAGAAGAATGAAGAAGAAGAAAAAGAAGAAGAAGAAGAAGAAGAAGAAGAAAAATAAGAAGAAGTAGAAGAAGAAGAAGATGATGATGATGATGATGATGATGATATGTGTGTGTGTGTGTGTGTGTGTGTGTGTGTGTGTGTGTGTGTGTGTGTGTGTGTGTGTGTGTGTGAGAGAGAGAGAGAGAGAGAGAGAGAGAGAGAGAGAGAGAGAGAGATAGAGAGAGAGAGAGAGAGAGAGAGAGAGAGAGAGAGAGAGAGAGAGAGAGAGAGAGAGAGAGAGAGAGAGAGGGGGAGAGAGAGAGAGAGAAAAGACTATATTATGAAAATGGAATTTGTTAAAGTAAAGTTGTTGTTACAATTGGATTTACAACATCAACTATATATAGGCAACAAAACATAGAATTTACAAACTGTAGTATTCAAATCTGTCAAATACTTGCTTACACACTTTGACACACATGTTGTTTTCAACTAACACAATTGTGTCGATTACAACTTTCCTAAAACACTGAATTACATCTTCTAAAATATTTCAGACACGTCCAGAGTTTAAAAATCAGAATCTATGAATATTTTTTAAATTTCGTTAGAATATGTGAATAACTTATGAAATATATTGAAAAATCTCCAAAGATAAATACATAGTCACATGTAAGAGAAAGAAATAAGGAAAAGATTTACAAGAGTTCAAGCGGTTGACAACTTGACGAAAGAGGTGAACTAAAGTGTCATACAAGATATAAGTAAAATAAACAGTGATGACGACATATTTAAAATACAAAATAAAAGATATTAAACTAAAAGTAAATAAAAAGTATAATTAAACAAATAAAAATTTATATTATATTTAAAATTTTAAAAATATTGTTTATTTTAAAATATTTTTGTCATTCAACTTGCGATATGAGGTTTCTTCCTACCACCCTCCAAATATTACTGGACACCCTCACACCTCCTATTTTTTTTATCATATTAGCCTTGTAAAATAATATATTTCATTTTACAAAAAGTGTTGGATATTTTCAAATTTTAGAAAAGCTCTATTATTTTCTAGATATTTCAAAGAGTTTATCAGATATTTGGTATTCATGGCAAGTAAGTTTCAATTTTTGTTGTATTTTATAGTTTTTTTTTTTCGAATTTTTCATGCATTTTTACCGCATTTTTAAAAAATCTGGAAAAAAAAGTATGCATTTTTTACGCAATTTTTGAAAAAACTGGTAAAAATGCATACATTTTTCCAGAATTTTTTCAATATGAAGCAAAAAAGTATAAAATTTGCCGCATTTTTCAAAAAATCTAGAAAAAATACATATGTTCAACCGAACATTTCAAAAAATTTAGAATAATGTATGCATTTTTACCGCATCTTTTTGAAAAATACGAAAAAATTTATGATCGTTATTACATTTTTCTAAAAATCTGAAGTTCAAAATTTCTGGATTTTTTGAAATGTCTGATAATCTAAAAAAATTTGTTTTATTTTTTTAGTGAAGACCAGGGGAACAAATGGTACGAATCTTGGTCGACATCGTGATAGAGGTGCCGTTGTAAGGGCTCGAGGGATGGGAAGTGATGTAGAGGACTCGCAGCTCTAGACAGGGAGAGTGGCACCGACCGGTTCTCTCAGGAAGGGGTTGTCGATCAGGCTCAGTTTCATGCACCTCGTATTATCCGACGTAGATGGTCTAAATCTGGTTCTAGATGGACGAGAGATGATTAGGATGAGCTAGTTGATCTACATGCACCGATTCGAGATGACATGCAAATGGTGGCAGAGACATATGTTTACTGTAACGCCTCATATTGCTTTCAGGATTACCGACTAACCCCACAAACCAACACGGGTCTTTTCAGCGTGCTTTTTCCTCACTCACATGCTTTCCAGGAAACTTCCCAGAAGGTCACCCATCTCTAAATTGCTCCAAGTCAATGTGGGGTCAGTCGGTAATCCTGAAAGCAATATGAGGCGTTACATTTATTATACGGTAGAGATAGAGGTGCCTCATACTTCAGAGATGACAGAGGTGCCCCATCCTTATGAGGCAGAGGCAACAACTACTATAGAGGTTACTCTTGAGACAAATGTCACTGATCCTCAAGATATGACTCTTGCTTCGATAAACCTGTCTGTACACACGAATGTAGGGTTTCCTGGTGGGCCTAATGGCTATTTTATTCTCACAAGATATGTGGTTCATGTGGCTTTCAAATTACGACAGGGAAAGGTATGTATATTATATGTCAATGATGTGATTGTTACTTTGAAATTAATTTATACTTTTTCACTTGTTTGTTACAAAAGCGTATTCCCTTAAGGTTCCCACCCATGGATTGAAGTTGAAAACGTTATCTGATGTCGAGATGCCACTACAGATGAAGGAGATAGTTGAGAAGTGAAGACTCCTTCCATTGGTGGAATGTTCTCTTACGATGCTCGACAGTCAGCTATTGACAACCTTTGTTGAGCGATGGCACAAGGACACATCTTCCTTCCATCTTTCATTTGGTAATATGATGATTACATTGGATGATGTCTCCTTGCTTTTCCATATTCCACTAGCAGGTAGTTTCTTCACCACTCCTATCATTAGTCAAGATACTGCACATATGACAGTTGTACAATACTTGGGGATTAATGAGCAACAGGTGATACAAAAGTTTAAATATATAAGGGGTGCTCAATGTCTCCTATCTTAGCTCCGAGTTACATGTAAAGAGCTAGTGAAGTCAGGGTATAGGTGGAAAACAGGCATGCCTCCCCGTTTAGGCTCTCCCTGCAGAAGCCCAGAAAAAAAAGAGGTGGGGCAAGGCAATCCAAGGTAGAGATGCAGGCTCACTTACTAGGCCCACTCTATTTAATGGCGGGCAGGCCCGCACTTCTCTTTAATAAATAAAAATTTACTCATGATATATTTCAAAAAAATATTAATACATTCTAATACTACCAAAATCTATTTCTCCTTAAAGATAACTTTTTTAACATATTTCAATTCTCCTTCTATCATTGAAGAACATTCAAGTCATCACAATTTTGATAACTTAAATCCACATTTGCCTCCTCCAAATAAACATCAAGTTGAGACTT
Source organism: Lathyrus sativus (assembly GCA_963859935.3). Lineage (NCBI taxonomy): Eukaryota > Viridiplantae > Streptophyta > Magnoliopsida > Fabales > Fabaceae > Lathyrus > Lathyrus sativus. Next base: position 604,588,257 of record OZ012738.1, read on the forward strand.
TCCAGTATCTGTTACAAGTTGTTGTTTCTATGCTTTTAAATCCTATTATGATAAAAAGGAAAAGAATAAACACATGTTACAACATGTAACAATTGACAACATTTAACATGTAACGTATGAACATGTTTGTAATAACATGTTATAACAGCATTTTATATGTTGTACATATTAACATGTTTGTACAACATGTTATAACAATTAGACAACATTTAACAACATGTTTGTTTTGACAGCATCTTATAGAAATTAAACATCATTTAACAACATGTTTTTTTTTACAGCATGTTTGTAACATTTAACAGCAGCAGATTTGACAATTGACAACATGTTATAACAGCATTTAACAATATATAACAATTGACAACATGTTTGTTACATTTAACAACAGCATATTTAAAAATTTACAGCATGTTATAACAACATGTAACAATTGATAGCATGTTTGTTACATTTAACAGCAGCATATTTGCATATAACAAATGACCTAATTGATTTTAACTTATACCCGCAGGCAGCCTGCGACCGCCCCTTTTTTTGCGGGGTGGGGCGGGAGGACATACTTAAATAGGCGAGTTCAAGATTCAGGCTAGGCCCGCAAAAAATGACGGGTAAAACGGGCATGCCCGACGGGTCAGGCCCGTTTTGCCACCCCTAAGTCAAGGTATGTATGAGACAACCGCTAGGGTATACATGTTACACATTGTATGATGTACTATCTTAGCAAATAAGTCTTGTATATATCGATGATAAGTACATGTGGATGTTTAACAGCCTTGAGCATTGCATCAGGGTATAGGGGTGTGCTGCATTGACTGTTCTATATGCTGCCCCTGGAGAGGTGACTGTTTTTTAGACCAGACAACTTGCCAGTTATATGATTCTATTTTAGGTATAACAAAATTATTAATTCTTATTATTTTAGTTCTATTTATGATAGTATTTCTTGTTATCTGAGTCTTTATTATTGGACAATGTTAGATATACGAGCATTTCCCTTCTATTTGTGACAGGCGGGTTATTGCTACCACTACTGGGTCCCTAATGGCCAAGAGATGGAGGGGCAGGCATGCACACCCGGGAGGTGTTGTGGAGTACAATAAGAGGATTGATGCACTAATTTTAGATGATGTCATCTGGGCACCCTATATATACCATACAGTGGATACAGGGGGTGGTGAGTTCGACGATGGTATACTTTTTATGGTAATCTGTGATAGGAGGGGTTAGTGGCTAGATACATACCTGAGAGGTGTCTACGCTGGATGGATGTGTCCAACACATCCCATGACCAGACTCTACTATTCCATCTGAGGGAATTTATAATTGGTTTTATGGTAATATTATGAGTTATACGCGTGCCATTAGAGATCGTGCAGTGGTAGTTCAATTCCCTGCGGAGTGTGTGGATGGGTATTTGGAGTGGTACCTTACGGTATCACATTGTCACATTACCCCACCTGGGAAGCATGGAGATGATGTTGGATCTTCTCGTATAGGATCTTCACATGCTAGATCTTCTCATGTTAATGTTAGGGTATCTTATGATGACGCGTCACCGCCTCCACATTATGCATATGGCTCTCAGTGGTTACAGATTATAGCAGTCATTATGGATAACCTCATGGGTTTAGTGAACTCAAATGGTGAGGTTTACAGTTTGGCAACACAGACAGTGAACATAGCTTGTGGGGGGAGTCTTTAGACATTATTTTTTATGTACTATTTATATATTATGTGTAGTATTACTTAGACATTTGCACAACTGTTTCTCAGATGAAATTTTAGCACTTCTATTAATGCATGATGAACATAACTTAACATTTGACAAGTGGTTACATAACTTAGACAGGCGATTACATAACTTAAGAAAACAATAATATATATGAAAACCTAAACATTATTCGATGATTCTGGATATTTCAACATCTTGATTACGTTGTCGACAGATCAAAAATTTTTCGCATTAAACTCGATTAGTCTCTTAGTTAACCTACGGTGATATGATCACCACATATCTTTCAAATCTTCATCAATCTTCAACTCAATAAGGTTGTATTTCACCATTCCACCAGTATCAATTCAATCTTCACGAAATTTGTTTTTTCTCACCTTTCTATTATCGGTGTCAGACAACAATTCATTCAACGTGGGTCTCAAGACAGCGAGACAGGCAATGTCTTTCGGAAGCCGAAACTCTATGAATGACATTAAATTACAATGAAAAAAATACAACGAATCCACCATTTGATGAAGTAAAAAACCTATCTGACATGAGTCAATCGATCCATTTATTCACGATCGGATTATATTGGTTTGATACACTGTTGTCAATATTAATAGAAAATACTTCTATTTTAATTCATTATATTCCAAATCAAAAAAGAGTTGAAGTGTACTTCTGTCTTAATCTAAAATTGAGGAAGAGGCATTCTTAGATGTTTTTCTTAACAACATATGAGCCTTATTTATACAACTTTGGATTCATCCTGAACCACACAAAACGGTCGGTGCAATCACAGCCTTACAAAATTTTTGGCAAAATCTCAACTACTTAATTTTCACTCTTTTTAAAACTATCAAATTTTTCACTCATCGACTGAATATCCGGTAACTTTCGGATGTTTTAGAAAAACCGATACTAATCAGAATGTTAGATATTTTAAAAAATCTGATTAACCAATTTTTTTTTTCTAAATTCTGGATTCTTTAACTTTTTACTTCAATTTTTACAAAAACAACATAGATATTAAAAGTTGAAAGGTGGCAAAAAAAAAAACCTCCAAAAATATTTAATATACATGTCGTCGGCCCAAATGCCAAGAGTTATAAACTAAGGTTTTAGGTCTTAAAACTTGTGACAAGAAAACTTTAAAAATAAATTTAATTATAATTATATAATATAAGAAATTATTATATACATCTTTAAGTGAATTTGTCGTAGAGATGAGTCTCATTTTTTCCGAAATGATTTCATTATAGAAATTATTTTAATCTCTAAATATATTAAATTGGCCATAATAATGTAAATCAAATGGAGGGACTAAGTTAATATGTATATGTGTTTGCCGTGAAAATTAGTGAACAACCGTTGGTCTTCCAAATCGAAAAAATATTTGTTTTGCTTGCAGGATCAACCACACAAATCCTAGGACATGTGTTAATTGATCTTAAGTCATGATAAAATAACTTATTTCAAATGTAAATGGAATTGAACACGGAGGATTAAAGTCGAAAGACTGGTAAAAAGTGTAGAAAGTAACTTGCATAAAGAAAGGATAAATTCTTAATGAAAAAGACTTATTGAATTGCATTGAAATATAAAAATGGTGTTACATCAACATACATTCTCACAAACTCGTTTCTCTACACGCGGGTACTTGGAGTATATTGAGGAATTTCTACACAATTGAATACACCCAAATCATAACACTAAGACTTGCTATTTATAATAAATAAAAAATAATTGCCATCAACGGCTAGCGAACTAGATCGAGACAAGTGGCGTTCTGCATGTCTTCGATTTCTAGAAGCGTTCCACGTGTCTTCTTTGAGAAAATGGATAAGAACGAACTTTCCCTCATTTATTTGAATTCAAATCTTCTTGTCGAAATGCCTTCAGTAGCACCTCTGTCGAATCGAATCTTTCAATTGCTATGAAATATTTCTAAGTCCATAAAATAGTTCCTCCTGGCAAAGGGACACCTTCGACTCACATTCTAAAAAAAATAGTTCTGGTCGAAGTCATTAGATTTCTTCAGAAACTCTATTACTTTCTTTTAATTCAATCCAAGCGTCGAAATTTAGAGCCAACAAATTGCCCCCCAAAAATGTCATTTTCGACATCACTGAAGAAAAAAGGCATTTTGTGATAATGTCACTCGATGTCTCGAACGACTTTTGCATGTCTTTGATGTCTATCATTATTTCAGAAAAAAAACCCATGACGTCATGATCATCATAGCGTTTCTGAAACTTCTCATCAAAGTACGCCAAATCTCTAGCCATCATCATATTTCCTAGACTCTAGGAAATCGTGCGCTAGGCATTAACTTCCCACGTTACATCAAACGACCCTGGTGGAACACGTGTCCCACTAACCATCAGCTGATTTGAAGTCCCTTAAACTTCCACGAGCTCATAAATAGCTCCATACATAGCCATTTTAACTTTTGCACTTCTCTAAAATTTTCAAGCATTTTCTTCTCACTTCACTTTCCAAACCTTCAAAAATACCCAGATTTTCTTCAAACCTCAACAATGGCGTCTTCAACCACTAACATCAAAGACTCCAAAAAAAGGACAAAGATCTAAAGACCTAAGGAAGATTTCTCAGCCTCCTCCCTTTGACACATTCTCAGGGCCAAAGATGGTGGGAAACCAGCAGTTCATTCCTGAGCCGCTTGAAGAAGAAAAGAGAAAAATATATGAATTTCAAGTACATATTCTCGTTATTGCTTTTGGTAAACGACATGCATTATGCGGTCCTTTACCCGCTCTTAGTTTTGATCACAGTAAATCTAGGGACTTTTTCCCTTCTTACCACAAATCCAAACCCATAGGGCAAGCCAATAAATCTAGGATTGAAAAATTCTCTTCTGACGCGGTAGTATTGAATAATATAGACTTAAGGTATATGAACAATAACTTTAGAGTCTTTAGAGAAACCCATCTTTTAAGGAATCCAATGACTACATGAACTGGCTAGTAAAAATAGAAAAAAGTTAAGTCTCAAACTTGGAAGAACCTGGGAATCTATTACCTGATTATGCTGTCGAAAACGGGTCTTGATTACTGTTCGACCATGTTGGTTTCTTCTTTGTATTTCTGGGATAGCACCCATTATACCTTCCATCTCCCTTATGGGATGATGAATCCCACACTCTTCGATATAGCCGCTATCATAGGGCTCAAACCCACTGGAAACACCTATGAGCCAGACCTAGAGTCTGACGACTCCATAAGTTTTGCATCCGCTAAAGCCACATATTCTCATTTCATAACACACTACTACGACAAAACAACTGATGATGTTTCCAATAGAGAACATATAGCCTTTTTGACCGTATGGCTATCCCATTGTGTCTTCTGCTCAAAATCCCTCCAAGCAGCTAGAAGATACCTTTCTCTTGCCGAGAACTTCACAAAGGCTGTGATGTATGTCTGAGTGAAATGATCTTAAGAAATCTCTACGAATCTTTAAGTGAAGGAGTGGATCAACTCAAAGATTTGGGAGAAAAAGGGAACCTTTTGTTGTCTGGACCCTTTTGGCTGTTACAACTCTGGCTAAACGCATCATTCAAAACTAGTCTCCCCAACAAAAATCCCATAGATGAAGCTGCTGAAGACATCAAGAACAGAGATTTGAAGGGACTCGTTTAGTCAAGCTTACTCCCGGTAAAGAAGGACAATCTCTCAAGCCAAAATTCTTGAGATATGTCATGATGTTTTCTAAATTTCATGAATTCACATCGAACATGGCTTCATTTGCTGCAAGGAAGTATGACCCTGAGTGGTTTGCAAGACCCTTTCCAACCCCAACCAAAGCTCAAGAAGCAGAATCTTTACTAATCTGGAGGTTTTTCTGATCCCAAGATTGCTAACCCTTCGACTAAATCTGTTGAAGTCTCAAGTGGCTCTAATTACTTACCAACCAAAATTAGTTGGTCGACAGTTTGGATTGGTTCAAGCTCTTCCCAAGTGTCTCTTCGAAAAGAGAGGTGCTCTTTTGCTTCATTATGTGAAGTATACTAAGGAGATGACTTTGACACAGCTTGCACACTACGCTAATAAGGCTCAACTCATCCCCACTAGTTTCGAACCCTGTTTCCTTTACACCCATAATCAACAACCGGTGGTCAACACATTATGCTGAGGAATTCTTCGATGCTCCTTCATTCACTCAACTTATTAACCAAGCTTTCCTCTATGTGTAGGAGAAGACCAAGAAAGGTATTTCGACACATATCAAAGAAATCCAAGCATTCCAGAAGTACTTTGAAACTGTTTATCGACCAAATGATCTTAGTCGAACCGTCTGTGATACAGTTGTTATAACAAAGGAAAAATTTCTAAAGAAAATGGAGAGTTTACAACTCCCTCCGTTCATTCCTCCTAGGGAACGATACACAATGGCTTTCAACAAGTTTCCTCTCAAATTTACTCGACTTCCGACTGTTGACTTTAGAGTGGTCCTTGCCCCTTCATTTATACACTGGTTTATCTGTGGGGATTCTATAAGAATCATTCGTCACCAGTTGAAACCAAAGGCTCAGCGGGTGGTTGTGACTAAGTATACTTTAGACAGTTTCAAAGGGCCTCTTCATATCGGTATCGAAGATGTTGGCATCGAGTCCGAAATATATGAAGGTGTGGAATGGGAGGTTTTCGAACTATATTTCTGTTATTCGATTTTTATCATCTTAATTGCAATGTCTTGTTTTAAATTTCATCTATCAAAGTTGCACCAAAGAAGAAGAAGCATAACGAAGAGAAGACAGAAGAAAGTAGCCAAGTTACTAAGGTAAATTTTCTTACTCATTTCTTCTTTACTGCATAATATCATATTGTCTAATACTTCAAATCGTTTCTCCTCAGAGTTCTCGAAGACCACCCCCACTCCAAAAAAGCAGAAAACAAAAGGAGCTTCCAACCAAATCATAATTGAATTGGATGAGGAAGATCAATCTCTTCTTGGAGAACAAACCCTTAAAAGGAAGAGAAAACAGGCCAAAATAATTGAAGCTTTCAATCAACAGAAAACAAAGACTGGCAAGCTCTCGATGAAAGCGTCCCCTGCTTGCAATGTAGCAGAAACTGAGAGTGACAACTCCAGTCCTGGGGTTGATGATCCTAAGGTAATTACTTCGCGTAGAACCTCATAATTTTCTTCACCATTTATCCCTCTAATTCTTTTAGTTTTCTATTTTTAGGTCACCACCGATGTCAGAGGGCACCCCATGGTGCAACAAATTATTCCAACAGTAAGCAGTGACCCTAGCTATCATCCAACAACTCCCACTGTGGCTTCTGAAAAAGGCTCTACCGAAGGATTTGACGAAGGAATCCAATTTGTAAGTGCTCCCAAGAAAACAACATTTGTTTCTGCGGTTGAGTTTCCACTTGTTGAGGTAGCCATTCCAAAAACAGACTTGGTCGAAAGAGAAGTTGTTGATTTCTCAGGGGACACTGTGATGCCAAATATAGAACAAATTACTAAGAATTATCTTGAGGAGAAACAAGGTGAAGATGACAAGCTTGTTGAAGAAGAAGAAGAAGAAGAAGAAGAAGAAGAAGAAGGAAAAGAAGAAGAAGAAGAAGAAAATGAAGAAGAGGAAGAGGAACAATAATTTGTGTCTGATGCAGAAATTGAAGTGGAGGTCTAAGAAGACAAAGTGGACCAACGAAATCAATCCAAGAACCCTCCAAATACTACTTCGATTGACACTCCATCGACCAGCCTTTCACATGAGGAGCTGGAATCCTTAAAAGTACAACGACCATTGTAGTATCTGAAAGCCATGCTCAGTTTGCAATATAGCTCTGGCAACAAAAGCACCAGCACCTCAACCTCCTCGGGGAATCCTATAACTAGGAAAACTGACAATGATTTGCTCATGCAGATAAAAGAAAAAATCTTTGTAGTGGACTTGTTCCAAATCTTAGAACAAAATGTTTCTGTCAGTTTTGGACTTAAGAAACTTCTGAAGCAAATCAATGTCCTAGAAGTTTCACTAAAAGTTGTTGATGTTGTTATAGAACTGAGTACGCTAATCGATCTTGTTGGTGTTGATCTAAACTGCCACAGAAACTTTTCGAGCAACCTCACCACCAAAACTGGAAATCAAAAAGCTGCATGAGAGGCTTACTCTGCGTCTACAGAGAATTTTCTACTTTCGAGAAAATTTCTTAGCACAACAAGAAGGAAGTCAAAAAATGAGGCAAAAATATTGCAGAATGGGAGAGGCAAATTGTTATCTTATAAAACAAAATCTCTCAAGCCAAGCAACGCAAGACTAACCTTCTTAGTTCTGTCGAGGACGAGTGGCAAAAGAGATCCAGACTGGACTTCAACATCTTGAAAAAGCTCAGCACCTTGGGAAAGAGATTGAAACCCTCTCGACCAACAAAACTCTTTGTCAACGTCGCCTGATGCTCCAAAGGTCAAGGTACAAAAAGATGAAAGGCTCTATTCCCTTTTAAAGTTATCCTGTAGCACTTTTTCTTTTTTTTTATCGTGACTCTTGGCCCTTTGTGGCCTTTCTCTGTAATGGATTAAGGCATTTTGGCATTTTTTATTTACCATATTAGCTTTGCCATTTTTTCGTGTGATTACTCTTTAGTTATTTTTATCTCTTGAAGTGCAGACTTATATTTTTTCAAATATTTCCCATTAGCCCTCAAGATTCTTTTATCTTCGTCTAACTCTTCAATCTCATATGCGCCATTAGAAAAAACTTGTATGACTTGAAAAGGGCCTTCCCATTTAGGGGACCATTTTCCTAAGGCTCTATCTTTTTTATCCATAGGCAAAATTAATTTCCAAACCAATTCTTCTAGCGAGAACATTTTGACATTAACTTTCTAATTATAAGATTTATCTACTTTTTTCTTCTACCTTCTTAACAATTCCAAGGCATTTAGCCTTTCTTCATCTAATCAACCAACTCATCCAACATCATGTTCCAGTAGGATTCTGATGGAATCTCATGGTGCCTTTGGATCCTTGTTGACTGTAAGTAAATTTCCACTGGTAATACTGCATCATGTCCAAATGTTAATCGAAACGGAGCATTAGTCAATTCTTTGGGAGAAGTTCGACATGCCCAGAGCACTTGATCCAAAGTCTGGTGCCACTTTCTAGGCTTCTTTCCCACATGTTTCTTAATTAGACTAGTCATTATTTTGTTTGCTGCTTCGACCTGACCATCAGCATGAGCATAATAGGGCGTAGAAGTTAACAATATGAAACTCGTTTTCTTGGAAAATTCTTGCATCTTTCAACCAGTAAAAATTGATCCTTTATCTATTGTAGTGGTCTCTGGGATTCCAAATTTATAAATAATATGTTTTTTTGATGAATTCGATTACATCTTCTTGGTCGGAATTTAGCAAAGCTATAACTTCAATCCATTTTGTAAAATAGTCAATACCTACTGTTACACCCTGGTTTTTCAACTGTACATATCATAGCATTTTCATCATATGAGTATCATATCTATTATTCATGTCATCTATCATTGTGCATATAAAATTTGTACTTTTTGTTCTGTGTTGTTTAAGCCTAGGTCTTACAGGACTGAATCAAGGATCGGGGCAGGTTATCAAGACAAGTATGTATGCGGTGTGATGAGAAATTTTGTACAACATAACGTGCATTCTACCGTGGATAATTCACAAAAGGGTTAGCCAGAACAAATTTCTCGGATGTGCAGACGGACTGGCTAAATTGTGACTCGAATATGCTGGAAAAATTAATGATTGAAAAGTCTCGAATTTAAGCTTGCAGACGCTAGTTTTTGACCTACTTTCCTGTAAAACTCGACCTAGCGTACTCGTCTTATCTCTCGACGAACTTTCAATCACTTTTGACCAGTATGAGCCTTTTTACCGGTCCCAATTGATTCTCAAAATTGACTGAGTGATGTATCTTTTCAAGTTATCCATTTCACGTTTATTTTTTGTGTGCATTCGATTTTTATTCTTCAGGCATTTCGGCCGCCCGATTTCACCTGAATCATTTTTATATTTTCGTTAGAACGTCAAAAATAATTAATGTGAATTTTTTTTCAGGTTTGCATTTTATTTTTTAGCATATTTATTTGATAAATGGCGAATTTTCAAATTTATTTTCATTTTAGCCCAATAAGAGAGTGACACGTGGCATTTTTTTATATTTATCATTATTTTTGTTTTATAATTTCATATGTTAGAATTTAGATTTAGAATTTAAAAAACTAGATTATAATATTAATTAGGAATAGAATTATAATTTTAGTTAATTAGAATTAGAATAGAATTTTAATTTAGAGAATAAGATAAGAATTTAGAAAATAATTAGAAATTAGATTTAGAAATAGTTAGGAAATTAATTTAGAAAATAATTAAAAATTAGATTAAAATTTTAATTTAGAAAATAAGATTAGAATTTAGAGTTTAGAATTAGAATTAATTAGAATTAGGTTAGGAAATAGAATTAGAATTTTAATTAAAAATTAGATTATTAATTAGAATTAAGTAAAGAAAAAAGAATTAGAAAAATAGAAAAGGAAATCAGAAAATTAAAAGAATAATAAAAAGGGAAGACGAAAAAGAAAACAAAAAAAATTTTAATTAAAAGAAAAAATAAAAAGGGAAACGAAAGCGAAAGCTAAGAGAGGCGATATAATTTGGACTGTTCATCTTCTCTTAAAAAAACCTTAGATTGAAGGTTTTCTCCCCCAAACAAAACCCTAATACAGCCGCCGGAAACCTTTACCTCTTCTTCTTCCGTCACAAAACCCTTCTTTTTCTTCCCCAAGAATCCACCTTCTGATTTCCACCTTTCGACTTTGAACCCTCTGTTTTTCCTCTTCATCTTCACCAGAACGAAAACCCCGCACGAAACCCTTGCTCCTTTCCTTCGCAAACCCTTACTACTCCCTCCGACGCCATTTCTGGCGAAAAATAAATCTGAAAAAAACCCTTTTCGCCGCCACTTTCAAATTGCCGAACCCCCACCTTCATCAAATCTTCTCCATTTCTCCTTCCCCGGTGAAACCCACCTTCATCAAATCTTCTTCCTTTCTCCTTCTCTGGCGAAACCCACCTTCCATAGCCTTAGTCGTCGAACCCATTACCGCAACCCTTTTCCTCTTCTCCTTCAAAACCACTCACCACCAAATCCGCTCCTCAAAACCATCACCCAGAAAACCCTAGCACCGCACCTTTGCATATCCATTAACTTATCCCTCTCTCTCTTCAATGGAGTTCTGGGGTGCTGAGGTTAAGTGATGAGGAGGAAATTTATTTGGCTCAACCCATAGAAAATGGGAAACTGGAAACAAAAGCTGCCGAACAGAAAATTTCTACCAAGATGTCGAAGTGCAGTCCTGAAGATGCTGAGAGTGATTTGCTGTATCAAATCAACAGAGAAGTTATTACAGTAGTGACACACGAGCAATGTAATGATGCATTCAAATCGGTTTTCAGCGAGAATTTCCATTCCAGCAACTGCATACCCGAACGCACCTTTAACTTAATTTGATTTTCGTGGATTTTACGGCGTTCGCGGTTGACATTGATGCTAGCAGCAAAACGGTGATATCACTCGCGTCTCAACTCTGTTTTCATTAATTATTAATTCTCTAAATAGCTTGTTATTCCGTTTGGATTATTACTGTCTTATGCAGATTGGGAATCCCATTCAAGGCTTACGGCTAAACACGTTTTTGTCGCAAACGCCGTTGAGTTTTGATTCCCACACCACAACGGCAACCGAGATACTTATAGCAGCAAGTTGGAATGTCGCCGTTGCAGTTACGACTTAGCGACGTCAACGTTGATGGAGGCGCAAGAGTTTGGGGAGATGATGGAGCATGTGGACGAGGTCAATTTCATTCTCGTTGGACTCCGTAAAGGTCAACCTGTGTGAAGGATTCTTCACTCTCAGGGGATGGTAAAGACAATAGTGGATGCTCTTTTGGGCCTCAGTCTCGATGTTTCTCCCAGTAATCTTGCAGTTGCACCCACACATTATGCTCAGTTTAACTTTTTATTTAAGTTTGATGTTAATTTTTATTTTAGTATTAATTTCAATTATTAATTACTTTGATCCAAATTTTGTTAATTGTTTAGTTAGGATTTTAAGTTTAGTTATCTTTTAAAAATACTTAGTCTTGGATTATTAGATTTTTATTTTTAAATTGTGATTATTCGATTTTGATAATTAGAGCTTTGATTAATCTTTCAATTAGTTTGTGTTGATAACTTTGATTAATGTTCTTTAATTAGACTAAATCCTTAATTCTAATCGGATCATGAAATCTAATTTCCTAATTGTTTTTAATTGAATTCCTAAAATGAATTTTGGTTAAGGATTTAATTTTCATTTGAATTTCATGGAATTTTGGTTTCATTTCTTATAGGATCTCTAAATGTGGTCCCTTATTGATAAGTCTCCTTGGAAGATTCGCGTTTAAGTTCGGTTATTCATCTTGATAACTATGGAATTATATTGATGAAAGAAGTACTCAAGATATTTGTGTTTACTAGATTTTCGAAATTGCATACGAATTTCAGTTGGTTGATGTTGCTAATTTTTCCTCATGCATAAGTGGTTTGAATGTAGGAAAATATGTTGGTGAATACACTGTCTTTTGGAAGATAGGAGATGTGTGCTTGAGGTTACAATGGTGTTGTGTTGAAGTGTTGTCATGGCTACTACTTTTACTTATTGTTGATCGAGGAGTCTTCACTCCTAATCGTTTTTTGTCTTGTATTCCAATTCAATTTATGCTTTAGTTTCATTTTTACCGTTTTATCATGCTTTGTTGAAAACGAAGATTCACTCAGTTTTGCTCCATAGCTGAGATCACGACATCGTTATTTCGATTGAAAACGAAGAGTCACTCAGTTTCGCTCCATAGCTGAGATTACGACAATGTTCTGTTATTTGTTTAATGTAATGTTCAATTGTATGTGTTCCCTTGACATTTCAGGATTCTTAACTTGATGAAATTCGTGATTAAGCTCGAGGTAGGGGAATCTTCAGGTTTGCAATCCTTTACACGGAAACATTAGGAGTTGATTTCTCTTAGTTGCTTTTCAATCTTTACATTCTTTCGCACGCAAATTCAAACCTCGATTCACATCGAGTAGTTTATCAAATCAAACTAAAACACTTAACAATACTTAAAAACAATTTCAATAAAGATGAAAAGGGAGTTGGAATCGAGCCTTTGATTTCTCTTCTCGATTGTTTGGGCCCGAGGAGCCTTTCTTAAGTCCAAACAATTATCTTTTATAAAAGATGTACAATACGACAAACTCAAAATCTATTTTCTCAAACACTTAGATGAAAAAGAGAGAGGGTCAAGCCTTTAGGTCACTTTCCCGACTACTTGGGCCCGAGAAGCCATTCTTAAGCTTCGAGTAATCGTTATTCATAAGCCACGTTAATTATATCAAAACTGTTTCTTAATATAAGATGAGAGAGAGAGAGAGAGAGAGAGAGAGAGAGAGAGTCAAGCCTTTGACTTACTTTCTGGATTAATTGGGCCCGAGGAGCCTTTCTTAAGCTTCAAGTAATCCTCATCCGTTTAAAATACTTCAACCATCTTCCATCGTTCAATGCTTTTCCTACGCAATCTCTTTTAAGATGAAAAATAGAGAGAGTCAAGCTTTTAAATCACTCTCCCGATTACTTGGGCCCGAGGAGCCTTTCTTAAGCTTCGATTAATCGTCATCCGATTAACTTACTCGAACCATATTCCTATCCTTTTGCAATATAGGTTGAAAAAGAGAGGGAGTCAAGCCTTTAACTCACTTTCTCGATTACTTGGGCCCGATGAGCCTTTCTTAAGCTTCAGGTAATTGTCACCTCTAGCTAAACATCTGATACGTCAAACCTCGTTTCCTCGCCTCGTGCGACCAAAACCCTAAAACCTATTCAAATCTATTCTCTTTTCCAAACATAAACATCGAATTCAATTTCTCGCCGTCGTGTGAACCGTCAAACTCTTTTATAAACGTGAGATATGGTGTCTTGAGGACGACGCGAAATATTGCTTCGTCTGTAACCTATTTGAGTCGAGATAAGTGGCGTGTTTCCCATGAATGTTAATATATGGAAATCCATTCAAAGTGATGCAAGCTTCCTCTCCTCACTAGTTTAGATAAAGCAATATTTTCTATCGAATACGACTAAGTATCTTTCTCTAAATCAAACCAATATCCATAGTCCGAACTACGGACGCTCTGGTTTCTCATTTTTCAAATGAGAATACGTAGGCACAAGATTGCGATGATCTTGGCGAGCACATTCCTTCACAATTCCACAATTCCACAACCTCCTATTTCTTTTTTCCGTAGTCCCACGAACTACGAACGCTCTGATTCTTCACTTCTTTTGAGTGAAAATACGTAGACACAAGGGTCCCAATCCTTGGCGAGCACACTCTTTTCTAAACCACCCATTTCCCTTAGCAGTCTAAACCCTTTTACATTAATTTTACAACTTTTATCTTGGAAGAAAACAAACAAACTAGGCTAACATTTCTTACGAATCGAATCAAGAGGTTTCCGTTGAGTACAATGGACATGAGGGGTGCTAATACCTTTCCCTCATGTAACCGACTCCCGAACCTAGAACTTGGTTGAGATGAACATGTTCTTTCCTTAAAGGTTTTATCGATATTTTCCTTTCCCTCTTTGGGATAAATAAAGTTCAGTGGCGATTCTGTGTTTTCTGCGACCATTCGCGAAGGATCGTGTTTTTTCGAGGTACGACACATACCAAAATATACCTTTAATTTTTTGATGACGCTGGTCGAAGTTCTCCAACTAAATCCAAAACCCAACCCCTAAAAGGCTATGGTTTGACTATGGAATGTAACTCACTCGTAGGAACATGTTGTATACTTGCGTGCACTTAGCACTCTTGGCACCCTTTAGAGAATTCGATACAATCCTTTAACATGGTGGGCCAGTACATGCCTTGTCAAAACAACAACCATTTCATCTTGTGGCCTACCTAGTGTGCGCCACATGCCCCACTAAGGACAGTCGAAAGGGCTAAATATGCCTCTGATTCACTAAGGCATTTAAGTAAAACTCCCTCAGGAGTCTTTTTAAATAACTCATTCCCCATAAGAACATAACTTAAAGCACGATACCTGATTTTTCACTCTGTGGATGTCGTTGGACTTTGCAGATACTCCACTATCGGTTTCCTCTAATCTTCGCCCGTCAAGCTATCTATTGCAAAGATTTCAAAATTCTCTTTATCAGCGTACCTTAGCTTTGTCGTTTCTAAATTTGATGGGGACAATCTGGCTGACACAACTCTTCCTCTGACTTCAATTATATCTTGTAATTTTTCTAAATTTTATACCCATAAGCAATCTGAGCCAAATCATTGGCCACTTGATTTTCCAATCGAGGTATGTATCAAATACTAACCATTTCGAATCTTTTCAGTAATCGATTGGCTATTACAGTACATAATAAGGTTTTCTTTAACACATTTTTACTCTTTTGTGATTTGTTTTATGACTAACTCTGAGTTTCCCATTATTTCGACTGGAGTTGTCCCCAATTCCAACAATATCTCAAGTCTGACTATTAAAGCCTCATATTCAGCCTCATTATTTAAACAGAGACCTTCGACTTTATACTTGAATTTTGTTGGCATTTTTTTTTGAGAAATAATCAACACTCCTACACCGGTCCCATCTCTATGGCTAGAGCCATCGAAATATAATTTCCAAGGCTCAAGCTCAAGATAGTTTATGTTATTCTCATTTATCGAGTGGTCAACTATAAATTCTGCTACCACTTGTTCTTTGACATCCTTTAAAGGCATATATGTTAAAGAATATTCAGTTAAAGCTGACGCCCATTTACTAATTCGACTATGCAAAATTGGTTTAGACAACATGTGTTTAATGATATCGAAATGAGACTAAACATAAACATCAACTGGTTTTACATAATGCTTTAACTTCGTACAAGAAAAATACAAGCATAAACACAAATTTTCAACTATGTTATACCTAGTTTCTGCATCATTTAAACCCCTACTAAGGTAGTAAATGGCTCTTTAGATACTATTTTCATCCTCTTGGACCAGCATGCTCCCTAAAGTTTTATCTGATGCAAATATATATAACCTCATGCTCATTCTACAAGGTGGTGATAGAATTGGAGGATGACTCAAGTAATCCTTGATTTTATCGAATGCTTCTTGCTGAGGTTGTCTCCATTCGAATCCTTCCTTGTTGAGTCGAAGCAGAGGTGAGAAGGCTTGAGTCTTTCCGCTGAGATTCAATATGAATCTCCTCAAGAAATTAATCTTGCCCAACAGTCATTGTAACTCCTTCTTTGTCGATGGAGCTTTCGCCTCCATTATGGCCTTAGTCTTATTCTGGTTTATCTTGATTCCCTTTTTATGGACCACAAAGCCTAAAAAATCTCCCGCCTGCACACAGAAAGCACATTTGAGAGGATTAATTTTTAGACCATGTCTTCTCATCCTTTCAAAATATTTTCAAAGATGGTCTATATTATTCTTCCCTGAAACAGACTTAACAACAATATTATCAATGTATATTTAGAAGTCTCTATATGATCATGGAAGATCAAATTCATTGCCCTTTGATACGTTTCCCCAACATTTTTTAAACCAAAAGGCATCACTACCCACAGACACAATATTTGCTAACCATTCGACATACCTGGATGTACAGATGAATTTACATCGAAGAAGTATTTCGATCTCCTCTTTGATCTTCGAGAGAATTGCCGGTGCAAACCGCCTTGGATTCTTCTTGATGGGCTTCTTCCCAAGCTTAATTGGCAACTTCAATTCGACTAGATCTCTGCTTAAACCAGGCATCTCGTCGTAATCCCACATGAAACAGTCTTTAAACTCCTTCAATAGTTGGATTACTTCGACCTTGAGTTGTGGGATTATGTTGGCACTTATGTATGTTGGCCTCTTTGTTTCCCCCTCTCTTAGATCGATTTCTTCAAGTGGATCTTGCGCTGGCAGCTTGATATTGGCTGCCAACAGATTCTTCTCGAAGCCTAAAGACTCGTCATCATAGATGGAATCAAGCCTCTGGCCTTATTTCTTTTCCTGAACCTTATCAGGTAGTTCTGGATTGAAGTTCTTACCAGGACCTTCTTTGTATGATTCTTGGTTGGCCTCGACAGCCATATTTTCCACTTCAGCCTCTAAGGCCGCTTGTAATTTATTTTCGGCTACGTAAGCCGATATCTTTTTGAGCACTTTGAACTCAGTCATCATCAGTGAATTCGCTTCCCCAACCTGTTGGGGTTAGAGCCCAGATATACCAAGGTACAAAAGGTTTTCTTCTCCTACCACCTCTCTATCCCATCGAAAACCATGGACAAGATATAAATACAACGAACAGTAAATGTCGTCATCTGAGGTGAAAGCAAAGTCAGCCGGATTGCATAGAGCAATAGTGGCCAAGTGCTTATCAAAATTGTGTCGGTCGACATGATTAATTGGGTCCTTAAAATAACCTTGATCAGCCTCAATGTTTTTGACAATGTCATTTGGTTGCCATATTCTAATCCTCTGGTGCATGGAAGATGGTATGGCTCCAATTCCATGGATTCATTCTCGTCTCAACAGCAAGTTATAATTAGCCTTTGTTTTGACCCCCATAAAGACAGTAGGTCTTATAACTGTCCCTACCGTAAGGTTGACTTGTATGACACCAAGAGTGGTGCCCACCTTTCCCTCGTAATTCGAGAGCACCATGTTTTGTGGTTTAGTATACGTGTCGTATTTGTCGATTTTCCTCAGCATAAAGTGCGGCATCAAATTCACCGTAGCGCCATAGTCTACCAAGATTTTATTAACTGTCATGTTTTCTACCTTTCCGGTAATAAACAAAGGCTTCAAATAATTTTTCATCGCCTCATCTGGCCGCTCGAAGAACGCATTTTATTCTTTGACACATCGGTTATTCATTACATAGTAGCACACTGGCTTGTGTGCTTCCATCTGAACTTTTGTATAAATGTCCAAATCTTCGACCTCTGTTATCTGGTAGAACTCTCTAGGCAAAACCGATACCACATTCACTATGATATCCAATAAAACCTCTGACCCAGATTCGAAATTTTCAATTAGCATTTCATCTTCATCAATTGCCCAATCGTATTTCTCTTTTGCCTCCTCTTCCTGGGTGGCAAACAACTTCCTCCCCACGGGTAGCTTCTCGACAGGCTTTGCTCCTCCTTTTTCTCTTTTATGGTAGGCAGGTTAGTACTAGATTCAGCCTTTGCCTCATCCTCTCTTTGAGCCTTCCTTCTGCACTGCTCTCTTCTCCACTAGGATCGAGACATTGGGTTTATTCCTTTGTAGTTTTCTGAGACGCAAGTTGTCTTCTTCAAAGCCTGGAACTTTCTATGGTAAGCCATTGATGAGCCCCTGTCCACATCGAACTTTTGTCATTTTTGTTGTCCATGATGCTTGCCTTCGACTGGTTTCATCCAACTTCCCTTCGAAGCTTCAGTCGTTGGTTTGAAGGTAGAGGACTTAACTACTAGCACCCTTTGCTTGGTTTCGTCCTGTCTTGAAGATGATTTTTTTGGGTCAAAACCTCGTTGTCCATAGAAGGCTCTGTGCTCACGCCTTTCTTTGGCCTTTCTCACACCCTCTATGTTGCACGCTTCCTTTTTGTCAAACACAACACTGCACCTTGGGCATAACATAACTTCAGACTTTTTATTCTAGCACCTGTGGAGAAAATCTATGAGGCTTTTCTCCTTCTTCGGGTAAGCAACTTTGTTATACTCTTCCTGTCGACGCTCCTCGTCGACTTCCATGGGGGTTTCCTATGAGATCTCCACCATGTTGATATTCATATTGACATCATCAGCAATATCCATTTTACAAAATTTCATTTGAAGGCCATCATCGGCCTTGTCCATTCGAATGAAATCGTCAGCAGTTTCCTTCGTTATCATCATTAGGTTGGAGTCCTCAGTAATTCCTTTAGCGAAGCCATCAGTAACTTCGCAGTCAAAACTATCAGTAATTTCTTTGATGAAGCCTTCAGTAGCTTCACAAACAAAATCTTTCATGAATTTATGGTCGAGATCTTCAGTAACTTGGACCAAAACAGCCTTATTAATGAAGTCTTCGGTGACTTCAACCATGTTGAATGCATTGTTGAAATCTTCAGCGACTTCGACCATGTTGACTTATTTTGGCTCCGTATAATGAGCTTCAGCAACTTGTAAGGGGTCAGCATCAACTTTCATCTAGTTCTTGGACTTCTCCCCGAACTTGAGCCTTCCCTCCAAGATAGCATTTTGAACAAGATCCCTGATAAGAAAACATTGAGAGGTTTTATGACCCAAGAAATTATGGTATTTACAAAACTTTCTTTTCTTTCTTTGATTTAAAGGAGGCATTTTAGCACCAGAGGGTACTATCATTTGCCCATCCTTAACTAACAAATCAAAGATTTCGTCACATTTTGTGATGTCAAATGTATAAGTTTTCTTAGAAAATCTATCATTCTTTTCTGGTTCAGCAGGGTTCTTTTCGTTTAATGTGCTAATACCTTGCAAGAATAGGGTGAGCCTTGTTTCAATTTAGCGAGATCTACTTCATTATTATCGAAACTCATATCCTCACTGTAAGGCCCTTCGTCTTCTTCTTTGAATTCGACATAGACTATTCTTTTATTCTTATTTTCCTTAGCCTTTTCTTCTTTCAAGCGTTCTAGCTGTTGAACCCTATCGGCCAACTGGGCCATATCCCTCAGGTATTGAGTATTTAATTTCTTCCTGATGGAATAATCCAGGCCCTCAGCATCCATTTCGAATAACTCATATTCTGGCACTTGTGTGAAACACCTTGCCTTGAGAAGTCGAAACCTATTCAAGTAATCATCTATTGGCTCAGTGAACTTTCGTTTTATACTAGCCAATTCCTTCAAACTGATCTTTTCTTGTCCCATTTAGAACTGTTCATGAAACAAATGTTCTAATTGGGTCCAATTATGAATCAAATTTGGAGGTAGGGTTGTGAACCAAGTGAAAACGTTCTTTGTAAGAGAACTTGGGAAATACTTTACCCTAAGGTTCTCATCATTCGAAATTTCTCCTGCTTCTATCAAATAACTAGCCACATGTTCGACACTGGACTCAATAGTAACCTCGAAAAACTTAAGAACCTTTGTTCTTGGGGACAAATCTGACTGAATGATGTATTCAGATAACGGTGATGTATAATTTGGCCGTCAAATGCCAAAATTTACTCAGTTATGTGCCATAATTATTTCGACCATGACAACCAAATTATTATCTGTTACTACGTTGTTACATCGAACTTGTTGTACAACGTTTTCAGCATCCTGGTTCCTATTTACCAAAATTACCTTGGTTTTTCTTCTCTATGAATTTGTGGTTGATTCCTAGGTGGTTCGACTCTAGGTCGTTAGATCATTCCCTGGTTGTTTTTATTTGCCTGGGGTATATTTCCCGGATTTTGTTGAATTTGGTTAATGGTGGTATCTTCGTCGAAAACTAACCCTTGATTTTCTATCATATACTCCCTTGGTGGTTGTCGAGGGGGATCTGGTACACCAAAGAATTATACAAGGCGCGTCATTTACGCTGCTAATTGTTGATTAGTTTGGATTGTATTCTGAATAAAAGGCTGAAAGATTTCCCCTGGGACATCATTTGGACCATTTGAAGGTTACTCTCGTCTATTTGTTGTCTTAAGTATGATGCAGAACTGGTTGTCAATTTAGCATTTGGGCGATTTCGGCCCATATTTGCTCCAGAGCCTGATCCTTGTAATGGCGAAGTCATTACGGGTTCTGTATATAATGGAGGGGTGTTTTGTAAGTTTGCCATCATCGAAGTTGGCATTCCATAGGGTGGGTCTCGAGGCAGGGGTATTGCAAATCCAAAAGGAGGGACACTTCTATTGGTGGTGGAGTCTGTGGAGGACCCCTTGACCCAATATAAGTCAGAATGGGTTGCGTATGGGCAATCGAATGTGTAGTTATTAAACTTCCCATAAATGGTATTGCTTCAGAGACAGACGCAGAAACCTTTGTTCCTCCTGTCGAATATCCTATGGGTGGTTCTACATTGTTACCAGGCGTATCCTGAAAAATATTTGGCCGGTTAGAGTTTGTCGTCCTATATCTTCTCATTGTTCTATCTTCGTTAGCGGTGGCTACTTTACCACTTCTTAATAACATGCAATGAAGTTTTCAAAGAGAAAGTTAACCGCATAACTAATAAATTTCAAAAATTTCGAAGAAAATCTTATGATCAGTTAGCATTGTCCCACTGAGCGTGTCAATTTGTTCGCCGTGAAAATTTGTGAACAACCGCTGGTCTTCCAAATCGAAAAAAGATTTGTTTTACTTGCAGAATCGACCACACAAATCTAGGACATATGCTAATTGATCTTAAACAAAGTTTAAAAAAATAAAGAACACTTCAACAAAATTCATGATAAAATAATTTATTTCAAATGTAAATAAAATTGAACACGAAGGATTAAAGTCGAAAGACTGATAAAAAATGTAAAAAGTAACTTGCATAAAGAAAGGATAAATTCTTAATGTAAAAGACATATTGAATTGTATTGAAATGTAAAAATAGTGTTACATCAACGTACATTCTCACAAACTCGTTTCTCTACATGCGACTATTTAGAGTATATTGAAAAATTTGTACACAATTGAACATACCCAAACCCTAACACTAAGACTTGCTATTTATACTAATCGAAAATAAATGTCATCAACGACTAACGAACTAGATCGAGACAAGTGGCATTCTGCATGTCTTTGATTCCTAAAAGCGCTCCACGTATCTTTCTTTGAAAAAATGGATAAAAACGATCCCTCCTTTATTTAAATTCTAATCTTCCTATCAAAATGTCTTCAGTAACACCTCTGTCGAATCGCATCTTCCAATTGTTAAGAAATATTTTTAAGCCTATAAAATAGTTTTCCTGACAAAGGAACACCTTCGACTCACATTTCAAAAAATATAGTTCTGGTCGAAGTGATCAGATTTCTTTAGAAACTCTTATTCTCTTCTAATTCAATTTAGACGTCAAAATTTAGAGCCAACATGTTGAAAAACCAAATTATATATTTAATCGAACATTTTATTTTTGATTCAAATATAGGTGCTTAAAAACAAGATTTAATCTAATTCCCTTTTCAACTACAACCTTATACATTTATGTTTTTGGATTAAAAATTTGTAAAATAATTAAATATTTTTAAGATCCAAGATTTACAATACTTCGTCATCTTGTTGAATGTAAAACGAACCCTCATCAACAGGCAGCGATGGTGGAGTACCGGGTGGGATACGAGCTGCACCTTCCTCACCGGCACAGATGGATAGAGCCTCTGCATCCCTTAATGTTGCATCAAGGTCGATGTGACCACTTAGCTCATTTATAAACTTCAAAAGGCTGTCAAAGTCCATTTCCTCTCCAATTATTTTATTCCGGTATCGTTTCAAGACAGCAACACATACATAGAGGTGCAGATGTTCCGACGGATAATGTGTCCATAAAACTTCCCACAGGAGCATTGTTTTCTCGTACTCAAACTCCCTGAAATTTAAATCAATATTATTAGTTGTCTAAATAAAGATTGTAGATAAATGTTTCAGGTAATGCAAGGTAAGGCTAAACTTCTCAGACTTGCAACTTGCAAATCAGAAACACTAATAACTTGATGTTTATTAATATCAAGTGCATTGGGAGAGACTTTGTCAGAAAAAGAGGCCAGACTTTAATCTTTTCAGGCACGAGTCAAAAAGCCTCTGCCTCAAATCTTTTTTCTTTTTGAGGGGATGTGTAATCAAAAAATTCAAAATTGATAATGGGACGTTGTTTTATCAGAGAGCTTGTTATGTTCATATTTCAGTACAGAATCCTTCTGATATATTGGGAGAAGTAAAGCAATATAAATTGACAGTGTTGGCAAACTAGATAACAATGTCCATAATTTGTCGATTCGATTATAAGTCCCAAATTAATTTTCAGAATCTGATAGAACCCAGTAATAAAATGAAGCAACAGTATATAATTGATGAAAAATACATGAGCTCGAGAGTTCTATAATGGTGGTAACAAAAAATGAAAGGAAACCCAGAGCACCATGCTCCTAACCAGAGAAAAAATCCTCCTAAACAACTCTAAGAATATTTCCCAATGCCTCTCCTCATCCCTCTATAATACTCCCCCTCACTAACAGCAATGGATCATGACACCTCATTGGCCCCACTTTCTTCTAGAATATGCCTGGGTGTCTAGGTGTTTTATCAGAATCTTTTTTAGGTAAATAGAGGTCCATTGAACTTAAGGGGAGGCAAAATAATATCTAGCAAGCAGAGGAGAAATATTATATTGTCAGGACTTGTTTTCCTACAGGGGAATTCATTTAATAACAGCATTACATTGCCGGCATAGTGGATCTGTTCAAAACGGTGTTATTAATGACAGATTGCTAGAAATAGCTATTTGTTCAAATTTTGCTACAGAAAAGGGCAAAGGGCTATATCGTCACTATAACTAGTATACTGAAATAGAATATTGCGGAACGATAGTAGTTTGTTCAAATTTGGCTATGCTATGCCCCTATAGTGCCGCTATTTGACAACAGTGATTCAAAAGGTACTGTGCATAAAATAACTTCATTTGAGAACAAAGAAACCCAACACTATTAGTATTGACATCAGATAAGCCAAAAATTATTGAATTATGATCAAAATTGAAAATTCAAATAATCTAACCTTTTAAATTGAATCAAAATCCAGCGGAAACAAAAGAAGTAATTGAGGCAGTCATGCTGCTTAAAATAGTTATGTAATGGACTGTCCAACAGCTCCACCAACTGCAACAAATAAATATAAGTAAGGAATGGAGGAGGATATTAAAAGCAACACATTCGTGGAGACCAGTTACCCAGAAACAAAAAATGTCAGTTGGGTGAGACAGACACATTAAAAGTTCAAATAGAAATAACTCATGAATCTCAGTTGCTGAACATAATTTATTCTTGTTGCTAAATACAGAAAATAATCATTTGTAATTATGCACAGTAATTATAAAAAATACATGAAAACAAAACACAGCTGAATGAAGACCGCAAGTAAATTGGTGCCAGGCATATAATTACTTCAAATTATAGTAGATCTGGTAGATTGGTAATCAATTTCTTTATGGATTTGGATCTCAGTATTAAAACTCAGTGGGCCCCACTTATATATTTTGAAGTTGTGAAACTTAAATGAGTTTCATGGTAAGATGATGAATATATTCCCTTCATGTTAGATTCAAACATGAGAGAATCCAAATCCTTTCTTTATATTCCAGAATCAGAAGTTTGGAACATAAGGGAGAAAATTGAAGTGTTTTAGCAGCTACATCGGCATAGCCGGTCAGAAGAAAGGGTGTCTCCTTGTAAGGAGTAAAAACTATTGAAAAACGCAACAATAACTTCAATATGCAATTGCTATTACACATCATATATATTCCCAAGTTATTTAAAGATGCCATAGATGACGTATATTAGAATGAGAGAGATTAAAGGAGAAGAGAGAGTGAATTCATTCTGTTATTTTCTTCTAACAGAATTTGCATTGATCAAATGTTAGTTACAAGAAACTCAGTTAAGAGTTTATATAGGGTAACTAACTGATGCTGACTCAGCACAGTTAGTTACTACTAAAGGGATAGCCACCTCATTTAGTTACACAAGCTACAAGTCCTTATTAGGACTGTTACTAAGCTTTACACTATTAATGTATACATAATGAAGTTGAGGACATACATATTAATATATAATAAAACAATGCTAGGAAAAGGCTACTGAAAACAAAGGGTAAAATAGACAAACAAATATAGAACAACGTAATCGCCAAAAATCAACAATGGTATGTGTATGCAGCTTGTCAAGGAGAAAGAGAACAAGAAATAAACCTTAGATAATGCAAAAAGTTGAGAGTGCATGCCATTTTGGTCACGATTAAAATTGGGCCCGAGGCGTTCCATCAGAGCAACAAAACACCAAAATGCCTCTGATTCATCATCCATCACAAACAATATGGGAGACAGAAGATCACTCATTCCCTGCAAAAGAGCAGTATGAGGTTCCACAACCATGTGGTTTAACAGTCCTCAACTATAACTGTTTTCATTTTTATTTTTTGGATTGGCAGAGGGGAAGATGGTGCATGTAAAAAAGGATGTTATTTTTCGATGTTTATAACATATTGATTCAGGAAGATAATAGCTATTGAGACACTCATCTCTGACTACAGTGAATACATAATTTATTTTTTTAATCAAGTAGGCCTGCACCACACATGCATATTATAAAGTAGAGCTGATAACTTCTAAAAGAAACTTTCGTGTGTACGACATATGATAATGTTACATGTTCAGAAAGGCAGTTAAGACTGGAAACACCTTAATTGCGACACTTGGACAGATACAGTATCAATGTGATTCAGAAAAGATAGGGTATAATTGTTAAATTTGCTCTCTAACCACTAACCACCTTATTTGAGAGACCAGCACTATCCTTCCGATTTCCACTCTCAATAAAAATATGGAAACCAAAAAGGGAAGCTTGTTGCAACGGCTGCTTAGGAGGTGACAAGTTGAGTCATGAAATTACTAGCAAATAAAAATAAAACTTCCTACAGCCATGATATGTCAACCTTTTCCTCGACTTTGTATGTGGCGGGATCTTTATGCCACTGAGTTTCCCTTTTATAAATTTATTATCTCCCACTTTAACTACCTATATAACTAAATATTACAGTGGCCTACTTGGGTGTGGTTGCTAATAGATATTAATAACTAGATTTAGCCCAAACCTAGTAGAAAAAAGCTTTAATTGTAGTTGTAAGATTAAGCCCAGAACCATTGCTCAGTACCTGACAATAACCAAGATCGAAGTTGTAGAATGAATATGTCAACAGGATATCTCGCAGAACATTTACATTTGGATTATCATCCCCCTCATAGAAAGTGATTGATCTATCAGTTCTCACCTTCAAATATACAAGGAAAAACAGTTAAAACTACATAAGCATCATTTATCTCTTCACTTTTAGTCATTTGGATTTAGTAGTGTTCAGCTTACCACGTCTTTCTCAATAAGCCCTTTCCTTTCCCTGAATTTCGTGAATCGTTTAGCCTGAGCCGGGGAGATACTCTACAAGAAGTATATATACAAATTTATACATTGAAAAAGACTTAGTTCAGAGCTTACAAAATTATAGCAGAAAAACAATGTCAAAAGAGCTGGTGATGTCCATGATCAGAATTCATAATAACAAGAGTATTAATTAAAAATAGAAAACAAAACTAAAACAACAAAAAGTATATCCATGTGCAGATCATCACATCTGTGCAACTGCAGGGTTAGGTTTAGTATTTAATCTTTTTTTATTGTCATCTTCATGTCCATTTTGGGATTGCACAGTCGAGAATCCAGTTTGCGGGGGGGTAGCAGGAACCAAAAATAAATAGTTCTTGCCTGGTTCCAGGTGAAAAAAACACATAATGCAAATGCAATGCATCAAAATTGATTTTGCAATCTTCTATCTAAATACTAACTTATTTACACCCATATTTAATAATATGTGATCAGTCTATCATCAGTATACTTAAAAATTCTGAAAGTGAATTCATTTCATAATGTTATTGATTTAAATATTTGACAAACTTGAAACTACAGGCGCTGTGGATCATCTCATGATTTCGGGACAGGAACTATTATACAAAAAACAGTGACCTCATTAAATCAGTTTCATTCAAGTTCATAGTAGGAAGGCAGAAAGAAAAGTATATCTTTTTCGGGGAGTAAATGAAAACCTGCCACTGGTTCTTTATGTTCTCGTACTCTGACTTCTTGACTGACTTCAGAAATTCTCTCTCAGCATATGTTGAGTCATACGTATAGTATCCCAAAAGCAAACCCCAGACCTATTATTTTTATTTACATGTTATATGAAAGATATATCAGAGGATAAGATTATTTCAATTCATAATCAGGATACTCTCATCCTGTATAACTTGTCACAGATGCAATATACAAACCTCATTTCGTAATTCGTGGTCAAGGCCACCATAAAATATTCTCTTTCTCATAGCTTCTGAATCTGTGACTCTCCCTTCAGAATCCAAGAAGGTAATCCACTGCATATGATTGAGCCAAAAAATCAATTAGTATACAAAATCTGAAAATTTTCAGGATTTAAACAGCATGAATGACATCCCTCAACAATTCTCAATCATTTTAAAATCTGAAAATTAATACAAGTTGTCTTCTTATAACCCCACCAGGAGGCTCCTTTATAGTGCAGTGCATGTAGATAATACAGTCATATATTTGATAATGCACCATATCAAAATGGATAGGATGAAAAGTATGCTTCTTACAAAAATATCATTTACTCAAAATTTACTGTATTTACATAAACTTGTTATATCATATTAATTTATAGAGAAACAAATTTATTTTTGTCCAGCAAGAATATTCTACCACTGCATGCTCAACATAAAAAATATGGTTGCAAAAAAAGTCTAACAAACATCGATATAAAATAGCCAGTAAGAGATTTAAAAAATAAGTACTAAAAATTTATTTTATTTTCACATTTTATACTTCATACATGTATCGCATATTGATTTTTTGAATATAGGAAAACATACTTTTCTTTTCAAGTTAATTACAATGCTCCGAGAACTATTAAACTATCCAAAACTATTGCCATTTAAATTTTGGTTCAGTCATCCCAGGAAAACCCATCCAAGTTATTTCATTTACAAAAGCAATGAGAAAACCGTACATTCCAATATCAATGATCATTGTGACAAATGAGCATTTACTAGAGAAATTCAAGCATGTAATAATGCTGGCAGTCTAAAAAATAAAATCTTTTATGAAACACACAGATCATACCTCTTTAGAATCTAAAGGGGGTTGTCGCGGTTTTCCCCATACTAGTGACAAATTGTCAAACTGCCATAAGAGAAACAAATAAAAAAGATGTTATTAATTATAATCATTAATGTTGTGAAAAGGTGAACAGGCGGAAATCCGCTACAAAATTGGGAGATGTGAGAAATATCCAAACCAATCATAACCATACAAGCCAAATATGACTACCTCCATGACAATCAGATTATTCCAGTCTACTACATTAATGTGGATTGACAGATGCCACCGGGGAAGAATGTGGACAAGGCAATTAAAATTAGACAATATTTAATACAGTATGTATGATCTTGAACAAATCTAGTACATAGATGCCGAAATGAAAATCATCAAAATGGTGCTAACTTGCTAAATGAGATGCTAAAGATGGTAAACTACATGACAGTCATTGTTGTTGGGTTTTGTTATAACTGATATTTCACTATTTTACTCTAACTGTGAATGTTGAGTTTGAGTAACTCAAAAACTATGGTAAACTAATATTTTTTCTTCTTTTTCCTAACATTAATGCTTTTCTTCAATTAAGTGTGCACACTCTCTCTCTGTTCGACACATCTGGTAGCCAAAAAAAATAATCCAGAAGCTTTATCACATCCTATATGCATGACACATAATGTCGGAAGTTTAACCAACCAGACTGCTGGGTGCTGATGCAATAAAGGATCAGTTTTCTATACTTCCTTCGCATATTGTGAAGCATATATGCAGAGGGGAAGAAGAATACATAATAGGTTCCATACATGCTAATGAAACACAGCCACCAAATTAAGAATCCCAACATAGCATCTTAGGAGACTTAAATAATCCCCTTCTCTAATGCATTATGTAATAGGTTTGTACCAGGGGTGTCTAAATCTATGTAAGTACTACCTTGCACCAAAAAATGGCCTTACTATATGCACCATATATCAACCAAGCTTACTCTGTCTACAGAATAATTTTCTAATAGCTGCCAAAAGTTTGGTCTAATAAATTGGTACAGAAATGTGCATTAAACAAAGCCAACAAATTAAGATATCCTAACATATTATTCATAGGATTAAAGAAATGCATGAGTAGACAAACACACTTTTGTAATGAAGTAATAGTAGCTAAAGAACTAAAAGAAAACAAACAATAACTATCTTAAAGATGTGTACTATTATTTTACAAAACTATACACAATGGGAACCCTTCAACATAATATGTTGATTCTACAATGTTAGTGTTACTCCACAAATCACTGGAAGTAAACAATACTCAGGGTAGAATATATGAACAATATAAGCACCACATATCTATAAGAGTTATTTTCAATTAACAACACAGCTTTTAATGTGAATCCTAAAAGCAAGCTAACGTTCACAGTATTAATACCAAGGAAAAGGAGTTACCTCCTGAGAATCTGGGACAGCAGAACTTTCGTCTGAAACTTTTCCTGCAACATTGGAAGACTTCGGAGAGTCAAGGTTAGTCTGGATTTGGGTTCTCCTCTCATTGATACTAAATCCATTAGTCTGATTTTCTCTGAAGAGTTGTGAAGTTGTTTCACGGGCAAACTTAGTAACAAGAGAGAACTTCTCTAAAACTTGTATAGAGAGGTCCCGTGCAGGATCTTGAACTTTATGTCTTGGTCTCCTGTGGAACTGAGGAACACTTACACTTCCATTATTTACACCACTATCATTCCTTTCTTCGTTCTCATTCAAAGTGGACTCATCAACAGACATATTTGAAGGTCCATGTGCAAGAGGAACAGCCCTGGGCAATTCCAAGGAAGACAAAGTCCTCTGATAGTCAACCAAGCATTAAAAAGTCAGCAGGCCAAAACAATGAAATAATAATATTCAATTACAAACTCAACATGTAAGCATTTTCTTTCTTCTCATCTTTCTTGGTAAGGATAAGCTATTTAACATTTGGACTTATCATTTGCTAGATGGACAAGTTATTTTAACATTTAGACCATCACAATAAAAGAGGGTAAATTACTTATGATCTTGAATCACTATTGAGGTAAAATCCTCTTATTTTTGGGAAATATTTTCCTCGAAATATCTTTGCTAAGGTCAAAAGATAAACTGGACCAGTGATCTGATGAGTATCCTAGCACTTAAGGAACCCTCTCTTAAAAGCAAGCTACCGAGGGGGGAAACTCAAGCCCCTTAAATACTCCATCGAGCATCCCATACTACTAAATGTAGGACTTAGGCATCCCCTAATACCCAAGTCCCTATCATATGATGCAGTTGCAAAACCTGAACAAACTTCACATGAATATTGCATAGCACACACCTGCAGTGTACTCTGAAAATCATTTACTAGGAACACGTTTGCATCTTCCGCAGATCTGAAATGCATCAGAAGAAGAAATAAAAATGTGATATTAAACATTTGGTTTGCGCTCAAGTAAAAGCTACCCATGATGGCTTCTAAAGAAAAAGATAGAATGAAAAGACACAGTGCACAAAAAACCGGTAGGGGGAAATTTAACAACACATGGGCCTTCTTGTAGACGGAACTTGTCATCAAATTCTGTTTTGTTTAAAACTTCTCTTTTGCTATATTTTGAAACCATGAAGACACCATAGAAGCTGTATGTGAGTGAATTTTCAAGATATGTTTTTCAGCACATCTTCCAAAATAATCATAAGCGAAGACAAACATCTCTGCAAACCAGAGTTATTGATTGCGGCACTATCCCGGGATAGCATCCCGGAACGGTGACCCTCCGCTATGGAGGAGCGGTTTGCGTCTCAGTTTGAGATCACGGACGCGATTTGAGGTTTAGCAGATCGCGGGAGAAGAGCGCTTCCCGGCCCGGATCGGGTTACAGCCCACTATCTGTTTTGAAACAGAAATGCCATATTTTTTGCCCTTAAAAATATAACTTTGGAGGACTTTTTTGTCATTTCGCACAACTTGCCTTAATCTCAACATTCTTCATTGTCTTCTCACTCTTCTCACTTGTTTGCTACCTCCCTCATCCTCATCGTGTTCTCATTTCTCATGGCTTCCACCCCATTCTCTTCTCACTTCGGTCGATTCCTCCCCTCTCAGCACCGCTGCCTTCAAAGAGGCCTCCATTCAGGCTGGTTTTCCTCTGTTTTCCTTTTATTCTTTGCTTCTTCTTTTCTTTTCTCACCATCCTCTGTTATTCTTTTAAACCTTTCTTTTTTCTTCTCTTTAGATCTCACTGTCCTCTGTTATTTTAAAGTAATAATTTTCTCACCATCCACTGTTATTCTTTTAAATCTTTCTTTTTTCTTCTCTTTGGTTCTCGCTGTCCTCGGTTTTTTAAAGTAATAATAATTTAATAACTCTTCCTCTGTTTTTTTCTTCTT
This sequence comes from Lathyrus sativus, assembly GCA_963859935.3. NCBI lineage: Eukaryota > Viridiplantae > Streptophyta > Magnoliopsida > Fabales > Fabaceae > Lathyrus > Lathyrus sativus. The sequence continues at coordinate 604,619,326 of OZ012738.1, forward strand.
TTAATTGTAGTTATTATTAATATAATTTGTCTAAAAAATAGTTAAACAATCAGCTTTGAAAGAATCAGCTTTTTTGGGGTCGGCCGCCCCGCTGCGCTATCTGGGATTCATAACACTGCTGCAAACAATCAGCTTTGAAAGAATGTTCTATTTTTATATTTCTCTCCCGCTATGATATAACCATTCGAGTGAGAAAGGGGAGAATCAAATAACTCATTTTATACAGTAACGGCTCCCTCGAGCTTTCTTAATACCCAGGAAAATATCACAATTTTATAGTCTATCATCAATGTATTGGTGATTGCATTGAAAGAAATTAAATACAAAGGCAGGGAAATCAGAACCTAACCTCACAAGAAGAACATGTTGCTTTATTGTAGCAAGGAATTCTTTGACTCCACCGCTATAGAAATATAGTGGGGGATGGGCAAGTCCTGCAAGAGGATTTTTTTCACATGATATTGAATATTAGAAATCAGAATATAAGGTATAGACCGAGTCAAATATCTGAATTGCAATCGATATAAATAGTGTCGTCAAACTTAAACATACACAAAATCTTATTCACCAAATGACTGTAACCCAGAATACATGAAAACACTACCTCGTGAATGAGCTATAACAAACTTTGAAAGAGAAAGCATGCATTACATTTAACAATTAAAAGGAGCGGCATCATGATAGCAATTCACATTTTTTATCGATAAATTAGATCATACAGGTCAAGTTGAGAAACACGTGCTAGGTGTGCTAGGTATTTAAGAAATCCGGCAAGTGGAAGTTACTGGTTGATATACAAGTTACATAACAGCTATAAACATATGAAGCATTGATGCAAAAGGAAAGGCCAAAACATCTCAGAGTAGTTATATGGGATAAAGTATGACAATTTCTCAAAAACAATTTTGAAATGCATTTAACCAAAAATTAATCACTAAAAATATAACAATTCATTATTGAAATATATTTTTTAATTAAAAAGAAGCCGACACCCAACAATGGCTACCGAGAAGCTAAATGCAGTGTAAAATTCCCTAAATATCGTCAAGTAACAAGTGCCTAATCATCAGAGGGGGCAATAAAAAACAGATTTCGTCACTAAGCTCACACCCCCATGCTACCAAGAGCATGGGCAACACTATACGCTTTACCTTAACAATAATTCTTAAGATCGTTACAATATAGTGTCAGTCTCTAATATTCATTATAAAATTAATTCTTAAGCACGCTATGATATTTTTTCCTATATATTATAAGTATTTGCAGTACCCTTATCCTATACTTACTTAGTTTAAAGTTACTCTATCCTTGCATCCCCATGCATCACATAAATTACATGCAAATGTTAATGCCATGCCATGCATTAATCTATAACATAAAAGAAACCATTTTCCGTTTGTAAAATTCTCATGTGCTATATAGAGAGCCAATACAAACTTGGTCTATCCAGCCTAAAATAAAAAATTATCGGCTTAGCTTTTCCTACATTAGGATGGCATGCTTATGCCAGGTTGGTTCCCTTTAGGCTTTTGGTAGACCTATGTAAAATCAGAGCCACACAGTTTTCCAGGTCAAATTTATGAACCCTAGTTTCCAGCATTTATTAACCAGATCTCCATGCTATTCTATAACAAGCTATCTACTCATTTGGTGTCTGCTAACTTGCACATTAAGGGAGCCTTTGAAAGAGCGTATTTACAGGTTATTAGGACTGATCTCATGTCATGAGAGCTTATATTAGTACTAGCATACATTTCGAAAATAGCTAATGCCATACTTACAATCTGGTTTCAACTTGTTTCAATAAACTTGTTCTAATAACTTAAAAATAAGCACTTCAATATGCAACGTATGAAGGATCACAAGTTAACTCTAATAACTTAAAAAGCTAACTCGTTTTGATTCAGAGAGGCGGCGCATCTGTTTTTGGGTTTTTTTTTTAGAAAAACCCTAATTTTCTAAAAAGGACCTGGATCCGGGTCAGGCCATATTAAAATCCTTATTTATCATCATTTTTTAAAATGGAAATTTAGAGACTCGTATGGTAACTCCTTTTAAATAAAAAACTATCAGTATTGAGTAAATATGATAACTCCTTTTTTAGTTATGCTTTGTTTATAAATTTGTGGTTATTATCGAGAACTTATGACTTAATGGTTATGACTGTGAACTTAATATTTTTTTATATATGATGGTTTTTGAGCATGTGTATGTAATTATACATATATAAATATATTTTTCTATCAGTAGTAGGATCTTACGATCCGTGCTACGATCCTCGAGTTACGATTTTTAAATCCTCTACCGATTCCCCATTAACTCTCGAGTTTTTAAAGATTGTCAATATGTTTCCTAACATAGTTTATTGAATAAGTACTTAAATTAAATTGACTACTCATAATTGCCCCAAATTCATGGGATTCAGTACGCATAGGTTGCTGGCAACAACAAAGACATAATAACATGAGGGAAACTTCAATTACCTACAATACAGAGAGAACATAATAATCCATTCAAGGTAGTATTTCCCTGTTATGTTATATCTAACATGTAAACACACCCCCTTCTCAACGGCCCTTTATTTTTTTATAATATCATATGCATTGAACACATTAACAACAAAAGTTGCATAGTTGATACAGAGTATGGAAGACAATAAAACCACAGCAAATTGAGAAAATAACGCACACTAAATATTAAATGCAAATGATTCAATTCGACAGCCGAAAATTCACCTGACGATAGAACAACAATGATATATTGCCATCCAAGAGCAGGAGTATGCCTCCGGATTGACCTGATCTCAGTAAACGGCACCGCCCTAATAGTGTAAAGGTTTCTATCTAAACAAGAAATGAAAAAAAACTACAACACTTAGCCCCAATTTCACAAAAGCAGCAAAGACCTCAACTCTACTCTAAATGCAAATTACCTTTATCTGACAAGCCAGTATCTGCGGTATGCCCTTTATAAGGTATCCAAGTCTACAATAAAAAATTTTAAAAAAAAAGCTAGCATAAACAACAAAAACAAACAAACCAAAAAGCAACAAACCAAAAAAAAAACGATCATCATTCATCACCATAAACAACGAAGACCCTTGCTTAATCAACTTCAATCTCCCACTAATAGCAAACTGAGTAGGATGAATCGCAACATTCTCCTTCGAATACACAATCTCAGCACCATCAAGCTCACTGGCCGAAGAACTTTCTTTCGTACTGTCGTTACACAGCATCACGCTAGCAGATCCCTAATCCCAGACAATTCAAATTCAAATTCAAATTCGAAAACAATAACACAATCGCAAAACCCTAATCGCAATCGCAAAACCCTAATTGAAAAATAAATTGATTATGAAGTAAAAAAAGGTTTATATGTCATACTTGTTGCAGTGACGCAGCGTAATCGGCGTCGTCTGAGAGGTCGTGAATTTCGGAATCTAGCATCGGAGAATTTGGAAGTAACTGTGAAAACAAAATAGTGAAATATAGAGAGAGAGGTATCTTCGAGACGAAGGAAAAGAAAACCGGTGGTGTGGGGAAATTAACAGAAACTGAGAAGGACGGAACGTGACGTTTTTTGTTTGTTAATAACGCGGGTGCTGTGTTCGTGTACAGCTTGATGCTTACAGGCAGCGCAGCAGCCAGAATAAACGGCTGAGATTGACGGACAGAGTTAATACAGCAGTTTTAGGTTTAAATGTAAAATAGTTGTTCAAACAATATCAAATTGGGTTGAAATTCGGTCATATCAAAATGTGTTATTTCATATTATTAGTCTATCTATTCGTCCATTTACTTTATATTATTATTAGTCTAGCTATTCGTCCATTTACTTTATATTTATAATTAGAGTATAAAACCGACCTTTTTTTTACACATTTATAAAACCGACCTTAAAAGTCAGTTATTTATTACGTCTAGTTTGGATGGACTGTGTGTAGTTTATTTGTTTCATATAGTCTAAAATTATATTAATTAATGTTATATTTAAAAAAGAGATTGTCACATTTCAAAATTATTATTTAATGCTTTATTTAAAAATTATATTAATTAATGTCATATTTAAAAAATAAAAAGACTCTTTAAGAGTTTAGAAATGTATATATTCTTCTTTAAATATTTGTATATTAAAATAAGAATTTTTTTAGAATAACCTATATATAAGAAAATTATAAAAATAACTACATTTTAAAAAAAAATTATTAAAATGGCGTAGTTTTGAAAAAATTAACAAGGATGTGTCATATGATATGGCGAATGCACTAGGGTTTGTACATTAGCGTCATATCATATGGCTTATACATGTAACTGAGGTCATATGGCGCCTTCATATCATGCATGCATACGTCATATGATATGGCGCCTTCTTGTATTTTTTTTATTAATTAATTATATTATCCTCTCTTATATATACCACCACTTGTGTATCCATTTCTCTGCACCAACGTCTCATTTTTCTCTGTACTACACTCTCTTCATACTTCTTTGCATTTTTCAACTAAAATGGCTTCCTCTTCGTCATCCTCATATATCTATCAGATTCCAATATCACCAAAAAAAAATGTCAATTTAATTTTCTCCCCAGTCAAACCTCGAATGAAGATTCTCCTTTGGAATACATTGATGTTAGAACATCTCAAGAAGAGTCTGATCCGATGGTTAGATGGAGACATTTCAGAGGGTGAAAAATCATAAGAATTCAAAGGTTTGTTACCACGTTCAATCAAAATGGAGAAGTTCGTTTCTGGGAGAATGTTACTAATGACCAAGATGTTCATACGTTGATGCATACCTCTTAGGAAATTGTCTTGATGGTTGTAATCGCTTAGTTAGGTTGTTGAGCTGTTGTATTTGTTTGTTTTGCTTTTTTTTATTGTTTAAGTTATTGTTAATTGTTGATGTTATGGTATTAAGTTATTATTGTTTATGTAATGTCATTGTTAATTGTAATCGCTTAGTTATGCTATTAATGGAATGAACTTTGTTGTTGATATAAAGAGACAAGATTACATTTGAAACTATGATGTTGTGCTTGATCCTACATTGGGACATTTTATCTGATTGTGCCCGGGCTGACGACACGAACTACATAATATGACCATTTTGTTTGTCGTATCCATCTCCGTTCGAATACGTGTGCTATTAGGGAGACCCATTTTCTTTATTCGCATCAGATCATTATGTCAGACAATTTCGCCTTCGTATGCCGGCCAATGGTCCTCCTTTGCTACCACCTGAAAGCTAAGGTTGTAGACATTGCATAGACTAATGACTTGGTATACAACATACAAATAGTTGGTAGGTCTTGGCGTGCCTTTGAACATGCTGCTATTACATGGGAGCAAGGCATACGAAATGCCTGAAACTTTCTGCAGTCACACCAACTCTTATATAGTTTCACTCGGTAGCATCCCCTAGGTCTCCCTTCATTGTGATCAGTTGACTCAGCAATACTGAACCAACCTTTATTACGAGCAAAAATTGTGAACACATGTGTGTTAGCTTTGGCAGCTTCGTCCTTTATGAATTTCACCGATCTATCACTAAACAGTTGCCCAAATTGTAAGACAGAACTCCACTTTGTACGTCTGATATCAAAAAGTGCCCCGAGCCTAAAATATGTTGCCCCTACCAAAGCGGTTATCGGTAGGTTTCGAATGCCCTTGAATGCAGAGTTCATTGATTCAACAAGGTTTGTTGTCATGTGGCTCCATCATTGGCCATTATCGTATGCTCTGATCCATTTCTCTAGTTGAATATTGCTGATCCATCTTAATGCATCTGCATTTGCCAATCTGATTTCATCACGGTAATGTTTGAAGGAAGGCTCTGTTAGTCCATACCTTGCGTTCATAACCTTCTTCCGCAACGTCTTGTCCTTGATCTCCCGCATGAAATTTTGGGTGATGTGCCTTATGCAATACATATGCGTTGATAGAGGATCCTGCCAACCATTATCAAGATTCTCGTATGAACTCTCGATGGATGGATGTTTGTCAGAAATCAAACATAAGTTAGGTTGGGGAGACACGTGTAATCAGAGATTTTTTAGGAAAAACTCCAACCCCCAGCAATCTCCCCTTCAACTAGAGCGAACACAATTGTAAAAATGTTGTTGTTGCCATCCAGTACCACTGCCATGAGTAGCGTGCCTTTATATTTTCGTACAACCATGTTTCATCAATTTGAATAATAGGTTTACAGTATGCAAAACCTCTGATACATGGTTCAAATGCCCAGAAGAGTCTGTGGAAAATGCCATTTCCACTGACACAAGTCCCGTTTGGGGTATACGTCGGCAAGGTCTCCAAGATGGCAACAATCCCTGAAGCATATTGCTTAAGTGCTACCAAGTATTTTGGATGTTCTTTGTACGAATCCTCCCAATTTCCTAACACCGTTTCGACTGCCTTAGTCCTAGTTATCCATGTTTTCCTATACGACGGAGTATAGTTGTATCTTTGAACCATATGCGAGATTATGGTACTCACCTTCAAAGAAGGATTGTCGCTTATGGCGGACAGAATTTATCAACTGAGAGTTGAGTTTGCGATGATCCTGCATTGGATTTGTGATTATACAAGTGTGTTATGGACCCATAGACCCTATCTTCCATGAATCGCTTCTCTTCTGGTAAGATGTTGTCAATCGAAATAGGCACACCTCGTTACAACAATATATCTTATACAGAGTTGGATTCGTTCAGTCAACTCTATAATTTGTTGATAATTTCATATGATATTGTTTTATAGCTCGGACACAATATTCTTTTGTACGAAAATTGTCTCCCTCTTTTAATACTTCTTCTGTTTGCATGTATGAATTGTAAAAAATACCTGTTGATGGTTCATCTGCACCTAAGTTCAGGCTTGTCGTGTGTGGAGGTGGACAATAAACATGATTGGCTGGTAATATGTCTTCCTCGTGGTCGGCAGTGGAATTGTTTACCATTTTATCAACAAGTACCTCAGCTTCTTCTTCTTCTTCTTCTTCTTCCACGACTTCGACTTCAGCTTGTTCGTCGTTGTTGCTACTGCGAAAATAAGGTGCCGGCAAAACAGAAGAGTCGCCACTTTTCATTATTTATCCCACAGAAAGGGAAAGGAAACGATCGGAAAAACCTGACGAAAAGGTATAAGACAAGGTCATCGTAACCATGTCTGGGTTCGAGAGTCGGTTACGCAAGGGGAAGGTATTAGCACCCCTCACGTCCATCGTACTCGATGGGATCCATGCTTGTTGTGTTTATCTGACGGGTTGGTTATCTATCTACCTATCAAGGCTGGCTCAAAAAGAAAAGAAAAGTGACTCGGCAAAGCATCGCGCTTCGTGCCTACGTATTCTCGTCAGAGAACGAGAAATCATAGTCAATGTAGTTCGGCTAACTACGGGTAAAGGGAAGGTTGCTCGCCAAGATATCGCATCTTGTGCCTACGTATTCTCGTCAGAGAAATCAGAGTGAACGTAGTTCGGGATAACGAAACACGGGTTGATTCATCTATTTTTTTACCCGAGTAGGGTTAACAAACAGTTCCAGCAGTTTGGTGTATGCAGCTCGCTCATTGGAGACGTGTGCGTTACCGTTTGCGGTAGAACTGAGAGTTAACGACACTCTTTTTCTGAAAACGTTTCCTTGAATTAAGGGCCCACGGGGCAAAAGAGGTTTGAAGTTTGTTTTTGTCTTTTACGGGAGAAGTGTTTTTTATTGATGTTTGTAGTTCGCACGACACTAGAGACTATGACTTAGGAGCGAATGCGTCACATATCGTCCAAAGGACGTATACTAAACACTCTAGACGATTGAGAGGAGACCGCTCAATTATCATTTACCAAGTGGCTTAAGGCTCGTAACGTACTGTATGAATTCGCCTTTATTACGTTTTTTACTGTTGTTTTGGAGATGAGAAGAGAACGAACTCTACAGGGGAAACTGTCAAGCCCTAATGTTGTCATGTCATGGATTCATCCTATGGTTGAGTTTCAAACAGGAAACTCCTAGATGTTATCATGAAAATGTTTCAACCTAAAAGTTTATCATCACTTCCTTGTCAAAGGAAGTGAGAATCCTAGGGGATCATGTCAATGGGAAACAGAAAACAAACTGCAAAAATCATTAAAGCAGATAAAACAGGAAAGCAAACAGTAAAGATACACATGGAATGCAGCAATACAAGCAGAGGGAGAAACTCAACGTCTAAGCAAACAAGCAAAGAGAATAAACAAAAACTGACAAGCAAAGGGAGGGTCACCTTAACCTTTCAATGCAATCATGCTCCTAGCCTACAATACTCTAAACATGAGACTATCCTAATGCAACAAGCAAATCAATCAAACAAGGAAGGGAAATGGTAACCAAGATGAGCAACAGGGAAGTCATCCCAGGCTACACCAGGTTGGATGTGTGTCAACAAAAGAGTCCATCATGGGCTCAACCTCCTGAGGAATGCACAGAATCCAACCAAGGGAAGGATTAGGCTCTCCCAAGAGGGATCCTATGTCAATAGGATAGAGAAAACTGGGTATTGGTCCTAGATGTCAATCTAAGGTATCTAGTTAAAGTGTATCAACACAGAATGTCCCTCTAAGGCTCAACCTGTTGAGGAATGCACAGAATCCAACCAAAGGAAGGATTAGGCTCTCCCAAGAGGGGTCCTAAGAAAGGGACTTGGACAAAGAAGACAATATAAACCAAAGGAATATACCATGCCATGAATGTCAATCCAAGGCTCAACCTCCTGAGGAATGCACATAATCCAACCAAAGGAAGGATTAGGCTCTCCCAAGAGGGATCCTAAGAAAGGGACTTGGACAAAGAAGACAGTATAAACCAAAGGAATATACCATGCCATGAATGTCAATCTAATGCTCAACCTCCTGAGGAATGCACAAAATCCAACCAAGGGAAGGATTAGGATCTCCCAAGAGGGATCCTCATTAAGACTTGAAGGAAGAGGATAGGGCAAAACCCAGGAAAGAAACCACACAGGGAAAAGAAGCCATCACAGAAACTTCTGAGAAACCCTAATGACTAGCTACAAGGATCACCTAAACTGAGTGGATTCAAAAGCTCTATCAAGGATTAATCAATGTTCTAGATAGGTATCAACCTAAGCTCTATTCTATAAAGAGGGAATTTGAAGCCTAGAGTTAGTTAAAGTTCACTTTAAATACTAATCTATGAGGTAAGCTTAGTTAGGATCACCTAAAGCACAATCAACTTGTAAATTCTAGTTAAAATAGGAAAATCAATCCTAAAAGGCTAGGAAAAATCCTAAGGCTTCCTAAGTGTGTTAAGGAATCATGGTACAGAATCCAAAGCCAAGACCTAAATCTAAAGGGTCTAAACAATTTCTACACTTAAAGGTATGCTTAATGGAATCCACAAGGGGAAGGTCCTAGAAATCTATCTCAAACCTATACCTAAAAGCATCTAAAAAATCAAAGAAAAATTCCACAATATTCTACAATGTATCAACATTCATCATACAAAAAACCAGACATTTCTATGGATTATTGAAAGAGAAAGAAAATCACAAAGATAGGCATGTCATTTTTCAATTATTAAAAACACATTAAAAGAGAAAATATGCAATTAATTGAAAAAGAGATGGAAAATAAAAATAAAAATCATGAAAAAATTCTACACATATTCAAGTATCTCTAATATTTTTCTCATGATTTTATAACTTCATTTAATATTTTCCTTGAATTAAAATGGAACAGCCATCAAATAAAAAGCAAAAGAAAATGAAATTAAAAAAAGAAACTGAAGGGGTGCTGTAAGTAACTCTCGCGCGTGTATTTCTATTGGGCTTGCGCAATGGGGGTGGGGATAGCGAAATGATCCAAAGCCCAGCTGAGTTTCTTAATGAAACTCAGTGTTTTGCACAATGCAAAGGGCCATTAGTTGATTGAGCCTGGTCGTGCGATGCGAATACAGAGTCCATGATTTCGCGTGATCTAATGGTTAGCATTAAATCTGGGCGTTTGAATTAAAAACGGAGGGAAGGTTCACGCGGTGGCTGGGGCAACACGCAGACGGTGGTCGGCCTAGCGCCGGTCATCTTCTACCTTTCACCAAAAATGGAACTTCTTCATTTCTTGATCAAAACTAGATTTTCTTGAACCAAAACTATGTGATTTTTCATGTAGAATCCGAATATGCAATTTATTTCTACTTTCCTCCATTAAAACTCAAAATTCGTGAACATTCAAGAATCTCTCAAGAAATCTCAACTTTCACAAAAGCCAAAATTGAAGGCACTAATCTCTTCCCCTCACTTCCTACATCAATATTCTATGCTTCTTTTCCATTTTCATCCAATATTTAGAGAGAAATACAAACTACAACCTAAGGTGTTCTGTCAAGAATTGTCACGAAACTTATCCATTCTAATCCTAAAACGTTTTACACTCTCTAAGGATCACAATCATGTGAAAATAGCATAGCAATTCATCAAGAACAGGGCGTATGGATGAAAGATAGGAACCTGTTAATAAGCTTCGACAGAGGTTTGAATTATGGATGAAGCTTCAAGCAAATCGTCCAGAATCCATCAATGAACCTCATTGAAGCTTTTTGCAATGATAATTTGGACTAAAAATGGCTCTATCTTCAAAATCGAATTTCCACTTTTCTCCACTTTTTCTTAACTCAATTTTTTGTTATTTTCCACCAAATTCTGTTATGGCAGTTGGGAATCATCCAAGAGATTATATGCAATGGATCTAGAGTGATTAGAAGCTCAATTGGAGCCCATGGCAGCCCAATTCAAAACTCAAAATTTTGATTATGGAGCTTTGTGAAACTCATCAAAACAGAGCTATTAAGCTTGCTCATTGATTCATTCTGGTTTCTTATGATGTAAGGAAGATGTGTGGATGGGATTGAGGCCTTGAAAATGAATGGATGGTTGATTTTGCATTTGTTGCTTAAAGATGAAGAAACCATGAAATTAGCATAGCAAATGACTTCAAACTTGATTTCTGATTTTTCCAATGTTCTTAAAACATCAATTGGACTCAAAACAAGCACAAATATGACACGAATTAGTTCCAAAATGAATTGATTTGAATTAGCCATTTTCAAGCTTTCTTTAATGATTCATTCATGAATTTTTCCTCACACATTTATCATTCTAACCCATATCAATGGATTCTTGGTGCATGGTTGGACAAATAACATCATTTTGAACAAATTTCAAGTTGGACAAAATTCCATTTGAGGTGTGTAAGATGGTGAAATTGACCCATAATCAAAAATGACCTATAATCTCAAATTTCCAAAATACCCTTGTCTTGCAAAGCTCATATCTTGAGTTCTACAAATCCAATCATGGACTTCTAGTACTTTTTGGAAAGCTAAGAAGATAAGAAACAAAATTCATGTTGGCCAAAAGTTAAGGAGAATCATCTTTCTAGGTCAAAAATGTCATGCAAGTTGATTGACTTTCAAGCTCCAAATTCACATTCATTTGATGACCTGTAACTTGTCTGACTCATAACTTGAGTTATATAAACCCTATCAAGGACTTCTAGTACTCAAATTAAAGCTATGATCACGCTCTACAACAATCATGTTAGGGTCAAGGTGAGATTAAAATCACATATTGAGTTATGTGGTCTTGAAGTTAGGCACTAAACTAGGGGATTTTACACTGTCAAGCATAGCAACCCTAGCCTAGGAACTCCTCACACTCTTGATTCATGATGATTTGACCTTGGAATCATCCCATGGGCATCTTAATACATCAATCCATGATCACATGGCTTTAAAATTAGGTCTCAACCTTCTTCAAATCATCTGTTAACCTAAGGTTGACCAGATGAAACCCTAGTTGTACCAATCTTGGTTATAGCCTCATATACTTCACATGATGACCTGTCTAGGCTTCAAAATGACTTTCAATACTTCTCATGAGCTCTCTCAAGGCTTCAAGTCCAACTTCATGACTTCAACATCATCATATGACCTCTCACAACCTTCAAGTTAGGAGATATGCATCCTTGTGTACAACCCCTTCTCTGAGGATCTTTGGCTTCTCTGATGAGGATATCAACCCTTGAATACTTGAATAAACCTCTTAGACAACTTCATAACCTTAGTATCCCTTTGTTGGTAGTCATACCTCTTGATTCCTGCACACATGTCAATGCAATGCAGATGATAATGCTAAAATGAATGCAATGAAACACAAGCTAGGTTAAGAGAGGTTAGGCAAATTTTGGGGTGCAACAGCTGCCCCTATTCAAACGGCTTGGACCTGACTGGGTGGGAAGCGAATGGCTCTCAGACAATCAAGGTAAAATATGGTTGAATACCAATAAACTTGGAAATTTGCCAACCGTGCAAGGAAACAATACTCTGATGGGGACAAATTCTTCGGAAACTGAAATGATAGTTGCATGGCAACTTGCTGGTGAATGGTTAATCTCAAATCTCCGTCAGGATGATCGTCTAATTTTGCTGTAGAACTTCGTCCTCAAGTCATTAAGGGATCACCAGTTACACGGTAACTGGTGATGGATTAATCTCAAACCTCCGTCAGGATGATCATCTGATTTCACTGTAGAACTACGTCCTTAAGTCATCAAGGGATCACCGGTTACACGGTAACTGAAGAAGGATTAATCTCAAATCTCCGTCAGGATTATCATCTAATTTCATTGTAGAACTACATCCTCAAGTCATCAAAGGATCACCAGTTACACGGTAACTGGTAACACATAGCTGATTTTGCCGTTGGGCATTCTGCGCTACAGCAGAAGAATTCCTTATCGTCACCTATGGACTCGTCAGGTCGCTAGGAACGTTCGACAATACTTGTCGGACTCCGTCAGTAAGTCAATAAGGGATCACTGGTTACACGGTAACTGGTGAAGGATGGCTGATTTTTCCGTCGGGCATTATGCGCCACAGCAGAAGAATTCCTTATCGTCACCTATGGACTCGTCAGGTCGCTAGGAACGTTCGACAATCTTTGTCGGACTCCGTCAGTAAGTCAATAAGGGATCACTGATTGCACGACAACTGGTGAAGGATGGCTGATTTTACGGTCGGGCATTCTGCGCCACAGTAGAAGAATTCCTTATCGTCACCTATGGACTCGTCAGGTCGCTAGGAACGTTCGACAATATCTTTGTCGGACTTCGTTAGTAAGTCAATAAGGGATCACTGGTTGCACAGAAACTGGTGAAGAATCGTTGATTATGTCGTCGAGCATTTTGCGTTACAGCTGAAGGATTCCTTAACGTCACCTCTGGACTCTTCAGGTCGCTGGACGCTTGAAAATCAAGTCAACTTATGTCGTCGGGCATTCAAGGAAATTCTCGGGCGTCGACCGGTCTTCTTCATCAGTCGGAAGTAGAATCTTCAATCAATCATGAACCAATAGGGATATCTAAACTTCTGCCGTTAGGCACTCCGCGTTAGCTAGGAGGAACTCCTTCAACATTACAGTCAGACTTCGTCAGTGAGTCAGGAAATTTGGTACTGTTGTCGGACTTCAATCATCAAGTCTTCAAGGGAAATTTCAACTTCTCTATTTGAAACCTGCTGGGGATGACACATCTCTGTTGGGGATTCTGGGGAACTATCAAGTAACTCTGCTTTGGGGGTTCAGGAATCATCCGGGACGAATAAACTCTACTGAGGAATTCAAGAATCATCCTAAATAAACAACTTCGTTGGGGACTTCAAGAATCATCTTTAACAAACAACTCCGCTGAGGAATACCTGCGAACAAGAACGGTAACGACCTAGCTCATGTTTCACATGCATATGTCTGACAATGGCGTAATGCTCCACACGGTGGAAATCCTACGTGTTTAGCGTAAATGCTATGCAATTATGCAAAATGCTATGACCAAATCAGCAAAATAAATGCTGAAGAGAAATCCCTCCTGTCAAGGAGCAGAAACCACTCTGATGGGAAGAAGGAGTCATCCTGCTGGGGAGAAGAAATCACACCAATCTCAATTGGACTTAACCTGAGGAAACGAACCTCAGACGACTTTCTGCAGGGGACAAAGTTCTACGAGAACCTGTACTTGCTCAACTGGGTATACGAACCACAAACTGCTAAGGAAACGATATCAATCGCAGAAATAAACTACACGGCCTTCGCAGCTAGAATCTTCCTGGAGATACGGACTCCGATGGGGAAGTATAGCAACAACTATTCAAACATTCTCTGCTGGGGAAAACCAATAATAGCTTGAACGGCTTCCAAGGACTCGGCTCTCTTGGGGGACTGCAAACTCGGCTGAGGATAGACAATCTGACGCTGGAGTAACTCCTACCTGCTGGGGAGAACACAACTCTGTGGGGAATTTCAACTCTGCTAGAGACTTCAGTCTGAAATATCGAGAGCTGAACCACTTACGGATAGTCTTCTATGAGAAAACTACACATTGACCCACTGCTGGGAATGAGTATGCACCTCTGCGCATGACTCAGCTGGGGAAATGATGATCCTAACTAGGATGCATCTGGTTGGGGAGAATCTATCTCCGTTCGGGGAGACACATCAATGCTCACAGCCTCATGTTCATACTCTGTGGGGAAACACAATTGAACTTGCTGAGGAAGAAGGAATCATCCTGCTTGGAAAAACATGCCATGAAACGAACTCGAGATGGCTTGCCCCAGAATTTATAATGACTTTTGATAAACTTTGCAGATATGGAGAGGAATGGTTCCTTCGCTTTCAACTTTTGCCCCAGCCTGTGGGATCTTCGTCACATCCTTTCGAAAGGAAACCTGAGATCTTTGTACTCTAGCGGTTTGACACGAACGGTCTCAGAACTTTGAACCTCACAAAGGTGCTTCAAGTTAATCACCTTCAGGATAAGGATAGCTTTGGCGCTCTCGGGGTGGCATGCCTCAGCCTTGTCATGGCTTTGCCCTTCATGGGATGATCTGTGGGGAATAGTACCCTTGGCTGCGAGAGATTCATCAAATCTCGACTTGATTGCTCAAGATTAACTAACTTTTGGATGGCTGACTCCCATGCTGTGATCATTTGACATAGCTGGCCCCGGTTCACCGAAATATTCTGGCATTCTGCATTCTGTCCTGATCAAATCTTTCCATTGTGGAAACCTTTCTGCTATCAAGCACTTACTCGCTAGTAAGACAAGTGTTCTGCATAAAAGACATATCAAATGCAATGCATATGGTAGTTTTCAAAATCCATTCTTGTTCATTGGAAAAAAATTTGTGACATAAAATGTATGAAATCATTCATCAACATGTCAACACTAATACAACACTGTAAAGGGAATCCTATCTAGGAGTCAGTTTCGATGCGATCTTTACCAAAGTATGCTTTCGAAACAAACCTATTTCAATTAGTACTTGTAAAGGTTGTAACGTGGTCAGGTTCACGGTTTAAAAAAGAAAGGATACAGGCTCAAAATTCATTTTAACCCCCTCTTATTCTCCCTGATGTTCTCCGATCCTACGTTCAACTAATTCGACCTTAGCATTCACCTTTCAAAGGTTGAGTGGCGGTTCAAGAAATCACACTTTTTCGAAGTGATAATTACTCTCTTTTCGTCTTTTGGCGTCCGGAGCCACACGATTTCGTTCTTGTTTGAGGATTTTTCTTTCGTAATCCTTTTTCGCTTTTTGTTTTTTCGTTTTCCCCTAACTTTTGCCTGGACTAACTCTTCAGAGTTTTTTGCAATTTTGAAGTCCAGCGGGGTACCCTAATTTTTGCCTAAGTCGCTTGTTTGCAAGATTCGACTTAGCGGGCTTTTTCTTTCGATTCTTTTCTTTCTCTTCTTTTTTTTAACAAATCACATGGCAACGACTCGTATGACTTGTCAAAGAGATTGTGATTGTTTCACTCCTGATCGACCAGGTTTAACCATCATGGTTTTTTAGGTACGACCTATAGCGGTGTGATTGGTCCTCGAACGAACACTCCTTTTGAACGCTTGGTCAAATTAACCGACACCTACCTTGCCCCGGGTTAAGATTGAGGATTTTCCATCTTTAGAAAGAAACTCCTACTACTCGGCTCAAAGGGTTTAACAAGGGATTATCTTCCTTATATCTCCGGTGTTTGTGGATTGAAACAATGCCTGTACATCATCAACAGGTCTTTTTATTCAAAAGCATAGCATCGAAAGCTTACGCATCATTGGATTTTGTCATCCTCCCTGGATTCCACTTAAACAAGCGTTTGAAAATAAAAGAAAGCAATAGAGTGAACACGAATGGATTAGTTCAAAACATGCATATTTATTTCATTTATCAATATCAATTGAGAAACAACATGCTTTACAAACGGAATTTGCATTCTAACAAGAAAGAAACTACAAACGTAAAGAAATGTCATGATACAATGCAGATTGTTAGCTTCTGGGAACTGAGCTTTCACACTTTGACTTGCTGCTGAGGGGAGCGACCCTTTGAAGTCTTCATACTCAATCAGAAGAGCAGTTGACATGGATGACCAGCCTTCCCTCTAGAAAGGATATGCACCTTCTGTCCATCAACTGTTGTATCTTGGCTTGAAAAGCCTCGTAATCGTCAGTCGAATGCCCCATGGATCCCCCATGATATCCACATCGAGCATCGAGATCATATCCGGGAGGGTACGACTCTGACACCGGTTTGAGCATCTTGGGCTCCACCAAAGCATACTGAATTAGGTGCGGTAGCAGCTGGCTGGGCGTCATAGGCACTGGATGCAGGAGAGTATTCCTTCTTTTCAGATTGTTGTTGCGAGACCTATTCTGATTATGGCGTTGAAGGTAATCTTGCTGTTGAGAAACATGAGATTGCTGGTATTGGTCGAGACATTATTTATGCTCAGGCACTGTCATCCTCCGATTTGGCCCAGGAACCGGCAACTGCTGCAGACAAGGGGATTCAGACTCCAACGATTCCAGGATGTACCCCAAACCTTTTACAACTTCAGGTGGGGGAATAGGAATATCAATTCCTGATACCTTCATGCCGCCTGGCACAAATTCAATAGCTTTCGAGTCTAGCAGGTCTTGAACATGATGCTTAAAAGATCTACAGTTTGCTATGTTATGTCCCGGTGCTCTGGAGTGGAACTCACAATGGGCGCCCACATCATAGCCTGGTGGTGGTTGTCCAGTCAATGGAGCCAAAGTTCGAGGTTCAACCACTTGAAGTTGGATCAAGAGTTGCACCAACTGAGCATAATCCATCGGGATTTCATCGAGGATTCTGTCAGGTAGCTTCATCCTTTTACCATACCTTCTAAGGTTATCCTAAGAAACTGGACGTGGTCGCTGACGGGGAAAATCCTGAGCTTCAAGCTGTGCAGAGGATCTTTTAGGCCTACCATGCCTTGGTGCAGGTTCTTCAGACACATGTGGAACAAGTATGCCAGCTGCAGCTTCGGGCATTTGCTCACATTCTCTTCTGAGTATGTTCCTTAACACTTCCGCCATCAAACCCACCTGACTCTTTAGCTGGCTGTTCTCCTCTTTGAGCGCATCTTGATCCCAGCGCAACGCTTGCATGTCCCCCATAACCTGCCTCAGCTGGCTCTGAACGTCCTTCATCTCCGCTTGTACCTGTTCCATTGTTAGGGTCAACCTGCGATCAATCCTGAAATAACCTGTATCAACAAAGGGTTAGGTAAATAAGCCAGAGGCCCATGCTATGCAAAATGATTATGCAAGTGCAAACGTGTGTCTGTGCCTAGGGAGAGATTCCCCCCTGATTCTAGTTTCCAAGACAAATAAAGTCTGACATCCAATCATGGAAATAAATCCTCATATATATCTGAAAAACCCACGCGGGCAGCGTACAACTGTAACCAAATACAACTGAAGTAACAAGTGTGACCCCAACCAACAAGCCTTGTGGTGGTCAGCATATCAATGCATAAAAGATACAAAGAAATACAAGGAAATCAAGTGCGGCTACGGGCACATAAGTCTTCTAATAACTTCTTCGTAGTGGGATGATTAGGCTGGGTGAGCAGACCCCGGATCAGCAGATCCCTCTGCTTGATGGTATCCTAGAAATTCTTGGCAACATCCCTACAAGCACCTTTTCTAGAGCAGTCTTCCACTCTACACCTCTTAGCATCGGCTCTAAATTGACAATCCTGCAGGTTTGCCTTGGTTTCGACCAATTTGTACTGAGTGTCTCGTCGAAGTGAGGCTTCAGCCTCTATCTTCTTGTCCTTGATCTCAATCTGGACCTCTAGCTTGGCTATTCGTTGCTTCAGCTTCTCCTCTCGCTCTTTGTGGCTAGTCAAAGTGTTGTTCCACAGTTTCTCGTATTTGGATAACTTTAGATACACCCTATCCAGATCTTGCTTCTTAGTGGTCAACACACTGTGCACAACCTTCAGGTCTAATCCAAGATGCTTTCTAGAATCAGTCACCTTGGTCAAATTGGCGCCCAAGTGGTTTATCAATTTTGTCTACTTCTTGCAGGTGTATACGACTTTGCTCTTCTCGCTCCGGAGTTGAGTGATCTCTCTCTCTAACTCTTCATTGGCTTTTCGTAGCTCTTCTTTCTCTTTGAGCACTTGGTTGAACTTCTTAATATCAACTGTGGTGGGTTCTTTGACCACGGGAGGATATAATGGTTCCACTGTGTCGCTACTGCGAAAATCGGCGCCGGCTATGACAGAAGAGTCGCCACCGTGCGTTATTTGTCCCACAAGAGGGAAAGGAAACGCTCAGAGTAAACCTAACACAAAGAGGGAAAGGAATGGTCATCGCAACCAAATCCTGGATTCGGGAGTCGGTTACGCAAGGGGAAGGTGTTATCACCCCTCACGTCCGTCGTACTCGACGGGATCCACGCTTGTTTTCTATCTAAGGGTATGTTATTCTATCTATTCTAAAGGCCTGGGCTAAAAAGAAAAGAAAATGACTCGGCAAAGTGTCGCGCTTTATGCCTACGTATTCCCGCCTAGAACGAGAAATCAGAGTCAACATAGTTCGCCTACCTACGGGAAAGGAGGGGAAGGTTGCTCGCTAGGATATCGCATCCTATGCCTACATACTTTCATACGACATGAAATATCAGAGCAAACGTAGTTCGGGCTGCGGAAGACATAAGCTTGTCTGACAGTTTTTTATCTCCTTCTGAAAAGGGTTTTCCTGATTAAGGGTCCAAGCGGACAAAAAGAGTTTGAATGTTTGTTTGAGTTTTTTACGAAAGAAATGTTTTTTTAGTCTGTTTGCAACTTGTACTGCACTAAAGACTTGTGATCTGAGAGTGACTACGTCGCATATCACCCTAAGGGTACCATACTAAGCAACCAGATTACTGCAGAGTGACCCTCCAACAACCTTTTCTCAAATAGCTTAAGGCTCGTAGCGTACAACATGCATTATCCTTATTACTGTGTTTTTGAATTGTTTTGAGATGAGAGGAGAAAGACGCTCTAAAAAGCCTATGGTTGAAAGGGAAACTAACCTAATGTTGTCATGCATGGGTAAAAACCTAATGTCTGTCATAATTTCCTCTTGCACAGAGGAAATCAGAGATCCTAGGGGATAAACAGCAAAATACAGCAAGCAAATACACAGTAAACAGTAAAATGCATGCAATGCAGCAATACCATTGAGGCAAGAGAGAAAACAACAGGCAAGAGGAGACAAGCTCCACCTCAAGCCTAGGGTTAATCAACACAAGCAATCAGACAATACAGAGAAAAACAAAAGACACAGAGGAGACAACCCAAGCAGCAGTACCAAGCTCCTAAAGCAAACAGCAACAACAGCTCTAAACAGCAAAGTTGAATAAACAACAAAGTTGACAGCAAAGGCTTCATCTTCAAGCAAGCTTCTATCTTCAAGCTCCAACAAGCACACTCCAAGAGGAGGATTAATCATCAAGATCAAGTTATAATGTTAAGAAACTTAATGACAACCAAAGGAAATCACTAAGAACTCAACATTGCAAATGAAAGGTATCCTCAAAGTTCTACTCACTTGGGCATACCACTCATCCCTCCTAAGGAGAGATGGAGTTTCCCAAGGAGGACTTTATGTCATTGGATAGAATAGAGGCAAACAATGCACTTCATGTTTGAAGAAAGAATCAAAACTAGGTCTAAGGCACTTCCTAAAACCCTAATTTCCTAAGCTCCTAAGAAACTTCCACAAGAAGCAAAGCCTTCAACTCCAAGCTCCAATCTTCAATCCCAAGTATCTGGTATAGATCTTGAAACAGAGGTACTTAGAGCTCGTGGCTTGCTTCAAAAAGCTCCAGAAACTTTCAATGATCCACAAGGAAGAGATTGCACACCTCAATTTGGCTTGAATTGGCTCCAAACTCAGAATCCGATTTAAACTTACAGTTGAGAAAATTTTCTTGCTCTTTCTTGCTCTGGCGCAGAATGAAGCTCAAAATTGATCTGAACTCACTCTAATGAATATATAGAAGAATTTCATGGGCTTTTGGATCCAAATTGAAGCCCAAAACAGTGGTTTGCATTTTCTGGTTTTTTCATCCAAAGGAAATGTATCAGTCATGTATTGCAAGCTTTGCATTGGTTCTAGAAGGTTCTCACACCTTGCACATGCCATTTAGAATGAGTTTGAATGGAGAAATTAGCCTGAATTGCCTTATGCATGATTTTGCATATGTAAGTTACAAGTGAAGTAACCATATGCTATCTCTCAAAATCTGACTTGCACTCAAAATTCTGGTATTGCCAATGCTCTTAGAATGTGATTTCCAATTAGAAAATGCACCCATTTGCTTGGTTTGAGGCATCTAGCACAAAAATGCATTTTCCCCTCCTTTCCATATTTGAAATTTCTTCCTTTTCAAACCATTTCAAGTGACTTTTTGATATGAGCCAAACCAAACTCTCGTGACCACTTGGTTTCACTCAAAACATCATTTTAAGCAAGTTCCATGTTGAACAAATTTCCATTTGAAGCTTGCAAGTTGGAGATATGGACCTATAATTGAAAATGACCTATAATCTCACTTTCCCAAAATACCCCTGACTTGTAAACCTCATAACTTGAGTTCTACAAATCAGATGGAAGACTTCTAGTACAATTTAGAAATCTAAGATCATGAGGAACAACTTTCATGTTGACCAAAAGTTCAGGTGAAACCTCCTTCTAGGTCAAAAATAGCCTTGAAGTCAGATGATTTTCATAGACAAATTTCAGAATCATCTGAGGACCTATAACTTGTCTGGACCATAACTTGAGTTATATAAATCCCCCTGAGGACTTCTAGTACTCAAATTAAAGGTATTGAGGTGCTCTACAAGTTTCATGTTGGCCAAAGATCCATTTGAAACTTGCATCTTGACTTATGTGGCCTTGAAGTTAGGCACTAAATAGGGTAATTTGCACTGAAACCCTAATTTAGCAACTTCCCACATTCTTGATTCTTCTTGATTTGATCTTGGCACAACACCAAAAATGTCTTATCACATCATTTCATGAACTCCATGACCTCAAAGTAGACTTTGATACTCTTCAATTGCACAATTGACCTAGGGTTGATCTAGATGAAACCCTAATTGCTTGCACTTCAACTGTGGCTCTTGCATTTGAATCAATAACTTGATTTAGCTCCAACATGGCTCCCTAGGCATTCCATGAGCTCTATACACATCTCATATTCACACCTCATGCTTCACATCCCATTGATGGTCCTCAACCGATCAAGACCTCCCATCATCTCCTGATGACTTGGATGACTTCTCAAGCTTGGATAAGATTTTATTGCTAGACTTCTCACACTTGATCCCCTGTTGGATAAATGATATGCCATGATATGCAAATGATAGAACTATGTAAATGATAATGCAATGAAACATAAACCAGGTAAAAGATGTTGAGCAAATTTTGGGGTGCAATAGCTGCCCCTATTCAAACGGCTTGGACCCGACTGGGTGAAGAGCGAACGACCTTCAAACAATCGAGGTAAAAGACGGTTGAATACCAAGAAACTCGGAAATTTGCCAACCGCAGAAATACACTGCAAAAACTGCTTGGGGAACAACATCTGATGTGCTGAACCCAGTTGTTACGACAACAACTGATCAATCTTCTAATAACACTTTTGATTTCAACATTAACTCCTTGTGTGACGCCACAGACATCGAATTAACTTTATAAGAAACAACTCCGTCCACAACGGGACTAAACTTCGTCAACACGAGGAAGGACTCCATCAACATGGGTACAATTTCGTCTATAATTGGAATAACGATCTCTGTCGGTCGCAGGTAACAACTCCACTGGGGATAATCCATCGATTACGGATAATAATTCCGTCCACACGGGTAACAATCACTGTCGACACAGGTAACACTTATTGTTAACTTTACTGGGGACAACTCCGTCGACCATGGGTAATAACTTCGTCCACACTACGGGAAATAACTCTGCCCGATACAGGAAAATAACTCCGTCACCAATACGGGAAATAACTCTGCCCGATACAGGAAAATAACTCCGTCACCAATACGGGAAAATAACTCCGTCACCACTACGGGAAATAACTCCGTCACCACTACGGGAAATAACTCCGAATACAACTTCTCTGCCTATCTTTGCAGTAGCTAACTCCATCAATCAAATGGGTAACAAAATACTGATCCAATCTTCAAACTTTTAGCGCGGACATGGCAGGAAATTTGAGAAGGACTCTACTGGGGATTTTCTGAACCCAAACTGCCAGACACCTACTTCGACATAGGCGACAACTTCCAAAAAATGATTCACGAAATCTTTTGATACTGTCATAACAACACTTTTGAAGAAATACTCCGCTGGAGGGGTAAGAGAAACTTAACCAAGCAACTCTGTGGGGAATAATAACAAAACGAACATTATCATTACATGTCTCACTCCGAGACCTTGAATGTTTGGTAATTAATTTGAGCAAGAGCTCCCTCCACCTGCATGGGAAACAACACTTGAAAACAAAAGGTTAACCAACCTGGCTTATGTTTCAAAATGCGTATATTTAACAATGGCGCAATGCTCCATTCGACATGGAAATGCCACGTGTTGCACCCTAAAATTGGACCAACTTGTTTTACCTGATTTGCGTTTTCATAGCTTTATCATTTGCATAGTAGACCATATACATAGTTCATTCATTTGCATAGCATAACATGGGCCAACCATCCAACAAGGGATCAAATGCCATTTTCATCTTAAGAAGCATATCCAAAAGGTTTTCATTCAAGTTCAAGCCTATTCAAGTCACCAAGAAAGAAGGTGAAGCTTTGAGAAGTTAATAGATCAAGCAGTAGATCTATATCCTATCTGGGGAGTATTTGAAGATCATCAAAGAGGTTGTGAGCTATGAACTGAGGCATGGAATGTGTGTAGACATCATGGAAGACCTAGAGGGCCATTTTGAAAGTAAGACAAGTTACTGGTGTGGTTACAAGAGCTACAGTTGAAGACAGTCAACTAGGGTTTCATCTAGGTTAGCCCTAGGTCAACCCTAGGTATAATGCTTGATTGAAGGGCATCAAGGCCTATTTGAAAGATGTGGGATTCATCATTTGATATGTGGATATGGATATGGTGTTGTGCCAAGGGGATATCAAAAGAAATCAAGAAGAAGAGAAGTTTCTAAATTAGGGTTTTTGTGTAAAATCCCCTAATTTAGGTCAAACTTCCAAGCAAAATAATTCAATATACAAGTCTCAAATGGATCTTTGGCCAACATGAAACTTGTAGAGCATATCAAGACCTTTAATTTGAGTGGTTGAAGGCATCAAGGAGATTTATAGAACTCAAGTTATGGTTCTTGCAAGTTACAGGTCATCTGAGGACACTGAAATTTATCTGTGAAAGTTACTTGACTTCCAAGCAACTTTTGCCCCACAAGGAGTTTTCAAATGAATTTTTGGTAAACATGAAAGTTGTTCCTCATGATCTTAGATTTCTAAAAAGGTATGGTATGCCTCATTCTGATTTGTGGAACTCTACTTATGATCTTGACAAGCCAGGGGTATTTTGGGAAAGTAAGATTATAGGTCATTTCAAGCATATGCCTAAAACTCCTACTTGCAAACTTCAAATGAAAAAATGTTCAACATAAAACTTGCTCAAAATTATGTTTTGAGTCTAAGTAAGAGGTCATGATAGTTTGGAAATTCATGGAACTCAAAATGACAAATTTGACCAAATATGGAAGGTAAAGTACATTTTCAAGTGACCAAAATTGGGGATTTTTGATCCAAAGGCAAAATGCATCATATGACCTATCAAACTGAATGGAAAACACATTTTGAGATCATTGACATCATTAGATTTTTCATTTAGGGTCAAGAAATTGGACTTGTCATTAGTTGCTTGTAAATGAAGTTACACTTGCCAAATGAACAAGGGATCAAAGCACAAGCTAGCAAGCCATTCCCACACATCTCATTTCTCATTTGGAGAGAAATTCAAGCCTTATTCATGTGCTATAACAGACCAAACTCCAACTGGTTTTTGAACTCATTAAAGGATAATATCATGATTTGAGATTGGCAATTTCTCATTAGATCCTTCCAGTCACTTCCAGAAGTTTTCAGCATTGTCTATAAATGATTTAGAATGGATCAAGATCAAGGGTTGTCCATTTTTGAGAGAGAGAAGAAAGAGTGAGATCAAATTTTCTTCATTGCAAGTCACTTTCGAATTCTCCAATTTCTTCACAATCAATCCAATATTTTGATCCTATTCAGTTCCTTTGGTGTTTCTGAGGGTGTATCAATCAGAATCTGAGAGAATTCAAGCTGGGATCTGTTGCGGTGAGAATCGTGATACCAAGCTATTAATTAACTTGAATCTTAATTCTTAAATTCACAACCAGACTTTAATTTATCCAAAGGAAAGGTCTAAAGAGAGAAAGAACCCTTTTTCGCGATGTAACAACAACGCTAAGAGATTCGGGGATCGGGGGTTGATTATGCATAGGGTAGGTATTTCACATCCTAGACATCTGTAGTGCTCTACAGGAACCTTTTGTTTTTTTGCATTCTAAGTTTGTTAAATGTTTGCTAAGGTTTGGGATTGGGTAAAGGGTGTAGGTTAAAACCTAAAGATGGTTTCTAAGTTTGCTCGCAAAGACGTCGCGTCCTCTGCCTACGCATCCTAACTAGGATAGAATCAGAGCAATCGTAGTTCACCTCACAAGGGATGAAGAACACTTGATTATGATCAAGGTTCAAAGGGGAACAAACATAACAATGTTTGTATAGAGTTTCACAAAACTCTCTAGATCTATGTTGAACTCTCAAGAAAGGGAAGTAAGTAATCATGTCCATGATTCTTACATAGAGTTAACCAAACTCTATCCTAAAGTTCTACGTTGTGAGACCAATTGGTTCTATCCAGACCAAAAGGTGGGAGAAAGGGGGAAGGTTGCTCGTCAAGATATCACATCTTGTGCCTACGTATTCTCATTGTCCAATGAGAAATCAGAGCGGTCGTAGTTCGGGCACGAACTATAGAATAAGGATCTATTGGTTCTTTCCAGACCAAAAGAGGGTGAAGGTTCTATCCAGACCTATGAGTTTAAATCCTATTGGTTCTATCCAGACCAAAAGGAGGGTAAGGTTCTATCCAGACCTATGAGGGTATCCTATTGGTTCTATCCAGACCAAAAGGGGGGGAAGGTTCTATCCAGACCTATGATGTTTAAATCCTATTGGTTCTATCTAGACCAAAAGGGGGAGAAGGTTCTATCCAGACCTATGAGTTTAATGAGCTATCTATGACCCAAGGGTCAATAGAGAGACTTTCCTTTGGAAGGGAAAAGATGACGCAACTTGGATGAGAACTAAAGAGTTCCATCACTTGGGGAAAGTAAACTTAACAAAGCAATAATCTTTCAATCATGAAGAATATAAGAGATATGGTTACAACCAAGAACAAGCAAGCATATTACAATATCAAGCAATGATTTCAATCAAAATAGATGGTTACAACCAAAGCAAACATCAAGATGTTACAATATCAACGAGGGGATAAGTTCTTTCAAGACTTAACGAAAGGTAAAAACCAAGACATGTCTTAACAAAGACGGGGATATTTCTTAACAAAGGTGTGGTCTTACTAGGGCTTACAAGATGACATGTATACTTACAAACATCATGCCTAATCAAATAATGTCACAACAAATGTAAGTGAGAAGTTCAAAACTTCATGGGAGAAAACTTTCAAGTTTTAATGATGATTAAACACAAATGCTTACAAGCAAGAGTTTTAGTCAAACTCAAGTACCCAAGGATGCTAACAAGCCAAAATCATAACTTCAAAATAAAACTCAGAAGAGAAAGAAGTTAAAGTTTTGAAATGAATAAATGAGAGATAGGAAGGTGAAAACCCTAAAAACATTCATGGTAGCATGTGAAATGCAAGTAGAAAGTTCACATTTATGAGTTTTAGGTTTACCTCTTGAAGCAAGCTTAAGAAATAAGAAAACCAGAGATATTAAGAGCTCTTACAAGGTCTTCAAATGTTCCTAGGTTGATGAATAGATGCTCCAAACAACCTCCAAGCAAGCTAGTGGACGAAATGCCTTGTAAATGAGGAAAAACTCTAAAATCCAAAGGTTTCAAAGACTAACTCACTCAAACCTTGTTACATAAGTGTGGAAGTGATTTGGATAGCTCCAATACATCAGATTTGATGTATTTGAAGTGTTTCTTGAGTTGGAAAAAGTTTGGAAATGGTTTTGGAAGTTGTTTTGAAAAAATAGATTTTGAGGGATTTTGGAGACTTAGTGAGATTTTGCAAGAATTTGGGGATTGTGTAAGGGAGAGAGTTCTAGATGGTTTCTAGCATAGAACTGGTGTGTTTGTGATGTATGAAGTGAGTTCTATTTATAACCAAAGGCCTTGGATCAAGGTATGGGCAAAAGTGAAGCAAATTGCCAATTTTAACCTTCCATCATGAAAATCTTTGAGTTTTTCAATGCAATCTTCATCTTTGTATTTAAGCCACTATAATAAGATATTCTACATACCCTATAGATTTTTTCATCATGCTTGATAGGATAGGAGGTGACTTGTTGAATTAAAGTTGATGATTTGACAAGGGTAGCCACCTTTTTTCTCTTTCTTCACCATTCACTTTTGCAACTTGCATTAAATAATGATTTCCTTTGATCTTTGTACCATTTTCGTGGGAATTGATGTAAAAATGTTCATTATCAATATAAACATCATAAATGAGGATTAGTCTTTGATTAGCATCGATTTGGAGAGGTTTTGGAATAAAAAACTCATGCTGACCTAGTTTTGCGAATGTGAGTTTTTGCCAACTTGTGGATCTTGGTTCTCTCTAACCAGGAAGAGTTATGGAACCCACTTGCACTTTTTAAAAATCCCCAATTAGGTACTACAATATTTATGCTTTTTTTAGGAACTCATTTCCCTTTCAACTAGGTCAAAAACCCTTGTGTGGTTAAGGAGTTATGGCTTTGCCCTTTTTCAAAACCTTAATTTCCCAACTTTTCGATTACTTATCAATTCTTGATCCATTGGTCACCAAACTTCATGGGCAAGTGTAATATGACATAAGTAACATTTTTTATTCATATCATGAGGTCAAATTCCTTATGGTTGAAGATTTGACTTTTCGGTCAATCGTGCGATCGATCGATGACTATCGAGCCGACTGTTCATGTTCCGGGTCTTCCAAGACTTTGAAACTTCTTGAGTGGACTTCACTAAGCCATATGAACCTTATGGACCAAGATTGCATCATTGGAACACCTTTTAACTCAAAAGTCAAACTACAGTTGACTTTTCCCAATCGAAAACCTTAATCGGGGATCCTGAACTGCACCGTCATTATTCTTTGGGTGACAACCTCAAATTGGATTCATACTTGACACAATGTAGTATCCTTGACCTTGTTTTGTGGAGAATAAATCCAAGACATTGACTGATCAAATCATTGAAACCTCGACTTTTGACTGTACAAAACCCTAATTCACTTGTATCTTGACAAAGACAAACTGGAAATGGGTTAAGGTTAGATAATCAAATGAATATTATCCTAAAATGATGATGAGGATCTAAGGGGTCAAAATTTGGGGTGCAACAGTTGTCCCTATTTAAATATCTTCACTAGATGGCACTGAGAGATGACAATCCTCATGGAATCGTAGTGAAAGGTATTTAAATATAGCAAACCAGAAATTTTGTCCCTTAGATCCGATGGTATGCAAAGGAAAAGTGCGAAATGCAATGAGCCCTAAATGGTGCTTTATGATGCTTGAATGCTAGACAAATGCAGATACACGAGCAAATATAAAAGAACGGTGATACGACGAGTAACCACTCACGGGGACCCAACACACTGGGGAAAGATTTAAGGCAAAAATAAACAAGATAGTTCAAACATGACTAAAGATGCTGTTCAAGGGAATCTTTCACACAGGGGACATAAATTCCATTAGGGAAGACACCTCTTCATTGGGGAAAGGAGATATGAACCTCACTGGGGATAACCAGATGAGGAAGCCCACCAGGGAAGATGACAATTCTTCACTGGGGAAACGAAAGAAAAGAAAACGCAAACCATACTGGGGAAGAAACCCAATGGGGAAAGCTTTGCTGGGGAACAAATCCACTAGGGAAGCAAAGCTTCACCGGGGAAAAGACGGAACGAAGACACAAATCTCATTGGGGATAACCAGATGAGAAAATTTCCTATAACGAAGAGTTCAAACGGGATCTTCAAGAAAAGGTTTGAAACAAGACCGGGCGCGCCGGGGAAACTAGTATCCACTAGTTCTCCGGGACTCGACTGGGAAAGCAAAAAGCTTCAACTGTGGAGACTGGTGACGATCAGAATAACAAATAGCTTCAAACAATGTTAGTTTTCACTAGACTTACTGGGGAGGATGGTGATGACCAATCCAACAAACGGTTTCCAAAAAGTGCTAAATACCACTAGACTTCCTGGCGATATGGTGACGACCAAATCGAAGTTCCAATTACAATTGGGAATTCCAAACAATGTTGTTAAAACAACAGGACTTCGGCTGGGGAAATTGGTAACAATCGACTAATAACGATTAGTTTTCACGCAATGCCAGTAACTACTGGACTTTCAAAGAGTTTGGCGACGACCAGGAAGCACACAAATATATCCCTCAATACTTTAGGAACAACAACTAATACCCTCAATACATTAGGATACAACAGAGACGCAACCCACAACACATTAGGATTGGACGAAGACCCTTAAAACTTTAGGATCAAAAACTAAGCATCCTCAATACATTAGGATATAGAAAAGACACAACCCTCAACACATTAGGATTAAAAGCTAATACCTTCAATACATTAGGATACATAACACTTCATACAAATGCAACCACTTTAGTCTATGAGAATTTCTGAACTCGGGATTCAAAGTATACATCTCCAAAGGTACACAACCTGTGCTCGGGATGGCAACAAACATCTTCCAAAGGTACAAAACCTGTGCTTGGAATCGAACAATACATCTTCCAAAGGTACAAAACCTGTGCTTGGATAGAAAAGATACATCTCCAAAGGTACACAACCTGTGCTTGGAACCCAACAATACATCTATCTCCAAAGGTACACAACCTGTGCTCGGGATAGCAACAAACATCTTTAAAGGTACACAACCTGTGTTTGGAACCCAACAATACATCTATCTCCAAAGGTACACAACCTGTGCTCGGGATAGAAACAAACCTCTTCCAAAGGTACAAAACCTGTGCTTGGAATCAAACAATACATCTCCAAAGGTACGAAACCTGAGCTTGGGATCAAACAATTGTGACTTAGTTTAAACTGATACACAACCAAATCGTCAGTATTTGTTGTCCATGGATTTTTATAGTGCTTGTTACCAACAGGCCTTACTTGAAATATGATTGGTCACCACCAAATTACTTATACCAGTATTCACTGGATTTTTAAACAATGCTGGTTACAACCGTGCGTCGACTTTAAGATAAACTTCTTAAATGAGACTGCCACTTATTGCTGAAGACGATTAAACTTCTTCGAAGAGACTGCCATTTATCACTGAATACGATTAAACTTCTCCGAAGAGACAACCATTTATCGCTGATGAAAGTTAAGCTTCTCTACAGAGACTGCCACTCACCTGTTGAAGACGATTAAACTTCTCCGAAGAGACTGCCGTTTATCGTTGATGAAGGTTAAGCTTCTCTCAAGAGACTGCCACTCACCTGTGAATACGATTAAACTTCTCCGAAGAGACTGCCATTTATCGTTGATGAAGGTTAAGCTTCTCTACAGAGACTGCCACTCACCTGTTGAAGACGATTAAACTTCTCCCGAAGAGACTGCCATTTATCGTTGATGAAGGTTAAGCTTCTCTACAGAGACTACCACTCACCTGTTGAAGACGATTAAACTTCTCCGAAGAGACTGCCATTTATTATTGATGAAGGTTAAGCTTCTCTACAGAGACTGCCACTCACCTGTTGAAGACGATTAACTTCTCCGAAGAGACTGCCATTTATCGTATTGCAATGTAAAATGTTCTTCTTGATAGATAGTGCAAAATAAATGCACGTCCAGGTAGGTTCGGCGACCGACAGGGACCAAAGTTCAATCTAGAATATAGCTAGAAAGAAACTGTCAAACCAGACTCCAACCATTGAGAAATGAACTCGAATGGTGACTTACTTCATCCAATCATGGAAAAAGATAACTGAAGTAACCATCATCCACAAGGATTAAACTGTGTGGGGAATTGAGAAAGGATGGACATTTTATGCTTAAGGGATGACAACTCTATTGGAGAGAGACAACATACCCAATCACTAAGGAGGGAACCAAAGTGAAATAGGAACACATAACAACCAGAGATAGCAACAATGCACGAATACTATGCATATGATTTATGCCATGCTTATGTTTATGTTGACAAAACAGACAAAACAAAACAGGAGATGAAATAAACATCTTGACACGGAGACCCAACCAAAATTGGACATCAAAGGGATGATCATGAAGAACAACAATTCCACTTCAAGGTTACCACCTTCTTTGGGAGAGAGTAATCTTCTCAGGCCAAAACATCAAGACTTCACTTGGATTGCCATCATGAGTTTGAATTCTTTGTTGAAGGAAAATCACCAAGGGAAGTTACAAGATCAACCAAAGTAACAACTTAATCGGGGAGCTGACAAAGGGTATCATGAGACCAAAATCTTTCTGCCTCATTGATAGTATAACAATCCTCTTTCAGTGAGCAACGAATCTTATGACAAACAATCTTCAAACTCTTTCTGCCCCAGATTACATGGTCTGTGGGAAGAAACCATCAAGAGAACTAGCATAAAGATGCTTCAATTGTCTTCAAACTCTTATAGAGAGAGATTTACAAATCTCGACGTGATTGCCCCCAGTTTAACGGTGCTTGCACAACAAAGTCTTCATACTGTGGAAGTAACGACTGGGGAACAAACTTGCCCCTGCCTACTAGTAACTGCAAAAGATTTGCCCCAGACTAAACTTTTTCATTGAGAGCTTCATCTGATCTTGACCTGGTCGGCTCTGATTAGCTGAACGTTATGACAAATGATTAACAAATCCTTCAAATTGGTTGCCCCAGGCTGAGTTTCCTTTATCAAGTCAAATTCCCTAGCTGGAAGCTTTTGTTGGGATTCCTTTGACATTGGATTGTTTTGCACGCAATGCTGTTTATTAAAAATTGGCAATTTTCAATGTAAAATTCATGCAATTTTTTGAAAACATCTTTTGATGAAACACACACGGCGGAGTGATTAAGTGATCAAAATGAAAGTGATCCAATCATTTTACAAATGATGGATAAAGTGATGAACAAATAACAAAGATCATTAGGAGTCAGGTTATCCAACCTTACTGTAATATGCTTTCAAAACAACCTTACCTCAATTAGGTCTTTTAGGGGTTGTAACGTGGCTTGGTTCACGACTCATGAAACAAAGGATAAAGACTCAAAGTTATTTGTCCCACCCACTCTTCATGACGAACTCCAATCCTACGCTCAGTTAACTCAAACTACACATTCAGGTTCTTATAAGTTTTAAGAATTGAACTGATGATAGTCGGTGATGGTTTACAAACCTCGGGTAGTCACTACTCCCTTACAGTATTTGATAGCTTTTGCCATTTGAGGATTTTTAGAGTGAAGAATCTTACAAAATTCCTCTCTTTTTATCCCTGACTTTTGTCTGAACTTCTTTGTTCGAATATATTGTCAATGGGATGCCCCATTTTTGCCTAAGTCTCCTTCATAGGTTTCGACTTAGCGGGCTTTTCAATTTTCTTTTTTCTTCTTCTCTTTTTTTTTGAGAAAGGAGGTGACCACCTAGTTTAATGG
The DNA here is from genome assembly GCA_963859935.3 of Lathyrus sativus. Taxonomy (NCBI): domain Eukaryota; kingdom Viridiplantae; phylum Streptophyta; class Magnoliopsida; order Fabales; family Fabaceae; genus Lathyrus; species Lathyrus sativus. Next base: position 604,651,659 of record OZ012738.1, read on the forward strand.
CTATGGCGAACCATCATCGTCTTTTGAACTTCGACATTTGCTTGCTGTGTACGAAGAAAAACCTGAGTGCACCATCTTTATATGAAAAATGCCTTGTTATGCCCATATCTTCAAGTTAACTGAGAACTACCCGCCCCCAGGTTTGAAATTTAAGGTTTTTGTTTTTGTAAAGAAAGAAAACTCCTACTTCTAGGCTCGAAGTGGTTAACGAGGGATTATCTTCCTTATTTCTCCAGTGTTTATTGAAACAATGCCTTACATCATTGGCAAAGTTAAATTGAAAGCATATCAACAACAGTTATGGATATAGTTCTCATCATCCTCCCCAATCTTTGTTTTAAACAATAGTTTAGTAAACAAAAGAAATTTTTGCATTTTTGGTATTTCATAACAATGAAAGAAAAAGAAAGAGTGAAACGAATTGACTTAATCAAAAGATGCACAAACATTTCATTAAATATTTCCAAATTCAAATAAACAACAGCTTACAAGCAAATCAAATGCAAAGAAGACACAACAAAATGCTGAAACAGTCTACAACTGTCAGCCTTAGGGAATTAAAATTGTTTAACAAAACAAATTTCAAATTTTAGGCCCATGAGGGGAAACACCTCCAACCATCACTTGCTCCTTGTGATATAGAATTATGAGGGGTTTCACGGGTCCTTTGCCTTTGGGTTTAGGAACCGCAACACTGTCATTTGATTTATCCTCCTGAGATTTCAACAGCTCTTGCAGTCTCAGTTTAAAACTTTCACACTCTTCAACTAGGTGCCCTATTGTCCCAGTATGATATCCACATTCCACTCTTGGATGGTCTTCCTCGAGGATCAAGCGTTTGTCAATGATCAGCTCTTGCACAAGATAATTCAATGTTATACATGCATCTAAGTTGTGTCCTTCATCTCCTTTGAGAAATTCACAATTCAGGTTCGTATTATGCCATGGTCCTGGCACAGGATTGGATGATCGTGGAGTTACTAGTGAGTTCTGAATCAGTAGCGGGTAAAGTTTGCTTAACGGTATTGGAGTTTGTCTACCACAAGTCTTATTTTTCCTGACATGATCCTTCTTGTTCAATTTCTGGCTTTGAGAAGCTTGAGGAGGAACAAACACTGAGTGTTTGGCGTACTGACGCGATTGACGGTTATCTGTTCGTTGATACCGAGGATGTCCTTGAGTTGGAGGAACTATCGAAGATAATGCATCCCTAGTTTCTCTGGATGCAACATGGTCAGAGTGACCCTCTTTCTTCATCATATTCTGCAATGTCTCAAGCACCCAATTCATCTGACACTTGAGAATTCTGATGTCCTCTTTCAGCATTTCCTGAGCTTTCAAAAGTCCCTCCATTGTTGCCATTTGTCTCGGATATGTGCTAGGTATCCCCCCTCTGATGTCAACGGAACACAGAATGAACCAAAAAGACCAACGCAACGAAGTATGATATGTAAAATGTTGATGCAAGTGCAAAAACGTAACTGGTTTTACAAAACTCAGAAGTTTGATTAGGTTAAAACCCTCATTTCATTGATCGTTGAAAAAGTTACAACTTTTTTAAAAATATCAGAGATCGACTGAGTTTTACAAAACTAGTTGCGACATGATATGCTTATGGTGATATGATGGGATGATGTACACATAACACAAAGGCAAGTATTCACAAATACAATGCATATACAAAGACATCCTAGGATCAAGATCAAAGCAAGGAGTCAGAGGTTTACCCATCCCTAAGGATTTGTGCTATGAGTTAATTTGTACCTGCCGAACGAGTTCTACAGAGTTCCCAGAGTCACCAACCCATCATTCGGATATTATCAATTTCCCAAATTACTTGGTAATCAATAATATTCTCAAGAGAATCTCGTCTGAGTGTAGTATCGCGTATCAGCTATTTCAGAAATACTTCCTTATAGCCATCGCACTACGTCCTAATAAGGCTGAAGTGGGGTAAAATGTATTCTAAAAGTCCACAGTGTCATGGGTTCCTTCGTTGAAAGTAGCATTGTTTTCACGAATACTCGATCAACAATACTAAAATTTCAAGAGGGCCTACACTGAGCGGTGGTTTCTCAAGTTAGCTTGGTCGGGAATCAACTCCCTATAAGCCTTCTTGAATATACCACCATCCTATCATAAGTGCACTCGAGTCTGGGTATAGGACCGTCTCACCACTCAAAGCACCCAATATCCAACAATCCAACAAATATATTGACAAATATACATGTTAAGCAAATATTTACAAATATAGCATGCAATTAAACAAAATAGGCTAAACCCTCAAAAATAAGTAGGTTTCCCCAGTGAAGTCGCCATTTCTGTTGCGGTGAGAATCGTGATACCAAGCTATTAATTAACTTGAATCTTAATTCTTAAATTCACAACCGAACTTTAATTTATCCAAAGGAAAGGTCTAAAGAGAGAAAGAACCCTTTTTCGCGATGTAACAACAACGCTAAGAGATTCGGGGATCGGGGGTTAATTATGCATAGGGTAGGTATTTCACATCCTAGACATCTGTAGTGCTCTACAGGAACCTTTTGTTTGTTTGCATTCTAAGTTTGTTAAATGTTTGCTAAGGTTTGGGATTGGGTAAAGGGTGTAGGTTAAAACCTAAAGATGGTTTCTAAGTTTGCTCGCAAAGACGTCGCGTCCTCTGCCTACGCATCCTAACTAGGATAGAATCAGAGCAATCGTAGTTCACCTTACAAGGGATGAAGAACACTTGATTATGATCAAGGTTCAAAGGGGAACAAACATAACAATGTTTGTATAGAGTTTCACAAAACTCTCTAGATCTATGTTGAACTCTCAAGAAAGGGAAGTAAGTAATCATGTCCATGATTCTTACATAGAGTTAACCAAACTCTATCCTAAAGTTCTACGTTGTGAGACCAATTGGTTCTATCCAGACCAAAAGGTGGGAGAAAGGGGGAAGGTTGCTCGTCAAGATATCACATCTTGTGCCTACGTATTCTCATTGTCCAATGAGAAATCAGAGCGGTCGTAGTTCGGGCACGAACTACAGAATAAGGATCTATTGGTTCTTTCCAGACCAAAAGAGGGTGAAGGTTCTATCCAGACCTATGAGTTTAAATCCTATTGGTTCTATCCAGACCAAAAGGAGGGGAAGGTTCTATCCAGACCTATGAGGGTATCCTATTGGTTCTATCCAGACCAAAAGGGGGGGAAGGTTCTATCCAGACCTATGATGTTTAAATCCTATTGGTTCTATCTAGACCAAAAGGGGGAGAAGGTTCTATCCAGACCTATGAGTTTAATGAGCTATCTATGACCCAAGGGTCAATAGAGAGACTTTCCTTTGGAAGGGAAAAGATGACGCAACTTGGATGAGAACTAAAGAGTTCCATCACTTGGGGAAAGTAAACTTAACAAAGCAATAATCTTTCAATCATGAAGAATATAAGAGATATGGTTACAACCAAGAACAAGCAAGCATATTACAATATCAATCAATGATTTCAATCAAGATAGATGGTTACAACCAAAGCAAACATCAAGATGTTACAATATCAACGAGGGGATAAGTTCTTTCAAGACTTAACGAAAGGTAAAAACCAAAACATGTCTTAACAAAGACGGGGATATTTCTTAACAAAGATGTGGTCTTACTAGGGCTTACAAGATGACATGTATACTTACAAACATCATGCCTAATCAAATAATGTCACAACAAATGTAAGTGAGAAGTTCAAAACTTCATGGGAGAAAACTTTCAAGTTTTAATGATGATTAAACACAAATGCTTACAAGCAAGAGTTTTAGTCAAACTCAAGTACCCAAGGATGCTAACAAGATAAAATCATAACTTCAAAATAAAACTCAGAAGAGAAAGAAATTAAAGTTTTGAAATGAATAAATGAGAGATAGGAAGGTGAAAACCCTAAAAACATTCATGGTAGCATGTGAAATGCAAGTAGAAAGTTCACATTTATGAGTTTTAGGTTTACCTCTTGAAGCAATCTTAAGAAATAAGAAAACCAGAGATATTGAGAGCTCTTACAAGGTCTTCAAATGTTCCTAGGTTGATGAATAGATGCTCCAAACAACCTCCAAGCAAGCTAGTGGACGAAATGCCTTGTAAATGAAGGAAAAACTCTAAAATCCAAAGGTTTCAAAGACTAACTCACTCAAACCTTGTTACATAAGTGTGTAAGTGATTTGGATAGCTCCAATACATCATATTTGATGTATTTGAAGTGTTTCTTGAGTTGGAAAAAGTTTGGAAATGGTTTTGGAAGTTGTTTTGAAAAAATAGATTTTGAGGGATTTTGGAGACTTAGTGAGATTTTGCAAGAATTTGGGGATTGTGTAAGGGAGAGAGTTCTAGATGTTTTCTAGCATAGAACTGGTGTGTTTGTGATGTATGAAGTGAGTTCTATTTATAACCAAAGGCCTTGGATCAAGGTATGGGCAAAAGTGAAGCAAATTGCCAATTTTAACCTTCCATCATGAAAATCTTTGAGTTTTTCAATGCAATCTTCATCTTTGTATTTAAGCCACTATAATAAGATATTCTACATACCCTATAGATTTTTTCATCATGCTTGATAGGATAAGAGGTGACTTGTTGAATTAAAGTTGATGATTTGACAAGGGTAGCCACCTTTTTTCTCTTTCTTCACCATTCACTTTTGCAACTTGCATTAAATAATGATTTCCTTTGATCTTTGTACCATTTTCGTGGGAATTGATGTAAAAATGTTCATTATCAATATAAACATCATAAATGAGGATTAGTCTTTGATTAGCATCGATTTGGAGAGGTTTTGGAATAAAAAACTCATGCTGACCTAGTTTTGCGAATGTGAGTTTTTGCCAACTTGTGGATCTTGGTTCTCTCTAACCAGGAAGAGTTATGGAACCCACTTTCACTTTTTAAAAATCCCCAATTAGGTACTACAATATTTATGCTTGTTTTAGGAACTCATTCCCCTTTCAACTAGGTCAAAAACCGTTGTGTGGTTAAGGAGTTATGGCTTTGCCCTTTTCAAAACCTTAATTTCCCAACTTTTCGATTACTTATCAATTCTTGATCCAATGGTCACCAAACTTCATGGGCAAGTGTAATATGACATAAGTAACATTTTTTATTCATATCATGAGGTCAAATTCCTTATGGTTGAAGATTTGACTTTTCGGTCAATCGTTCGATCGATCGATGACTATCGAGCCGACTGTTCATGTTCCGGGTCTTCCAAGACTTTGAAACTTCTTGAGTGGACTTCACTAAGCCATATGAACCTTATGGACCAAGATTGCATCATTGGAACACCTTTTAACTCAAAAGTCAAACTACAGTTGACTTTTCCCAATCGAAAACCTTAATCGGGGATCCTGAACTGCACCGTCATTATTCTTTGGGTGACAACCTCAAATTGGATTCATACTTGACACAATGTAGTATCCTTGACCTTGTTTTATGGAGAATCAATCCAAGACATTGACTGATCAAATCATTGAAACCTCGACTTTTGACTGTACAAAACCCTAATTCACCTGTATCTTGACAAAGACAAACTGGAAATGGGTTAAGGTTAGATAACCAAATGAATATTATCCTAAAATGATGATGAGGATCTAAGGGGTCAAAATTTGGGGTGCAACAGGATCGTGTTCTTGATCTCCCACTTTTCCACCTGCAACTTGAAATCTGATTCAGAAAATCAAGCACTTCCAAGGAGATTGGTTGCATACAGAAGCAAGAAAAGATCATACTGAAGGAATCTGGAGAAGGACAAGCCTTGGATTGAAGGTTTCTACCATCTGTTTTCATAATTTCATCAGGTTAGTAAACTTCACACTTTGGATCGAATTAGGAGTAATTGGCATGAAATCTTAGGTTAGTTGATTAGTATGTGGTTAGGTGGTTGTTTCTGGAAAGTTTGAAGCCATTTGGTGCTAGTTGACATAGTGGTATAGTTTCTGTTGAGATCAAGAACGTGATGAATATGGAGTTATAGACTTAAATTTTTAGTTAAGATTGATCAGTGATGAGTGAGGAAGAGATTGGTACCCTTGGTTTGTTGATTGGTGTTGATTGATTTTTTGAGCAATTTTGAATCCAAGATCGTGTTTGCTGTTAGAGGCTATATAAATTGATGCTGATGACCTAGTTGAAACCAGGGAAGAAATTGGATCATGTTAGGGTTTTATTTTGTGGATTTTGGTTCAATATTGGAGGAACACGATTTGCTGCAATTTGTATTCATAGCTTGAACTTCCATGGCTGTTTGGGCTCCAAGTCTGATTTAAATGGAGAAGATGAAGCTGGACCATTGGATGTGTGCTGACTTTTGACTTAAAACGGAATCGTGTGGATGAGATTAAGTTTCAGTTTGTGAAGGATTTTACTGAAATACCAATACACGGTCGTTTCGTTAATTTGAGAAGCTTGGGCTTGAGTGATTTGTGTTACTAGCACCCCCTGTTTCAAACCCATTGATTTTACACTAGTATTAGTCGCTTTTGGCACCACGTTTTTCTTCATTTTCGTTACTATTTTCTTTTGATTTTGGGCTCAGTAATAGTTGCTACGCGCACCCCCCTGGTTAGTGGCCCATAGGATTTTGAACTACGCTTAGCTGCTTTCTGCACCTCCTGGGCATTTTAATTTCATTTTCATTTGTGCATTTTATTTCACAACTTTAGAAAATCATAAAAAATGGAAAAAGAGTTATTTTAATCTGGGAATTTTTGCTATAGGTTAGTTTGGACCTCAAGAAAATTGTAAATAAATAAAAATGTTAGTTTAGGCATTTTCTTTATTTTTGTTAATATTTTACTTTTAATTGTTCTTTTATTGAATATAGTTTGTACATGATTTTGTAGATTTTATTTTAGATAGTTCCCCTGAGTTTTTTAGACCAATCTTTTTAGGGCAACTAGATACAAACATTAGGTACCCCTGGATTTTATTCCATATTTTTTAGGATTATTTTTAGGTAGTTTTGATTAGATGATATTAAGATGGCTAGATTAGGGTTTATACACAATTTAGGTGCATTAAAACATTTTCTTTTGGGTTTTTTAGATTGAATTAGGGTATGAGACCTATGGGGGTATATAGGGTAGATATAGTATTTCCCTTAGAATTCATATTAGGTTTGTAAATATTATATTACTATTTTTAGTATATTTTACAATTGTGTGATTGTTTGGTTTGCCCATTTTTGGGGTTTATTTTGTTGTGTGGGCTTTTTTGGGCTTTTTGCTTGGGGTGTGGGTTAGTTAGAGCTTGTGGAGCTTGGCAAGGAGTAAAGAGGAAGATTGAAGATCAAAATCAAGGCTTGATGAAGATTGCTTGGCTTACTTGAAGTTGTTTGAAGACCATAGGATATAGGGTATAGGTAGAGCCTTAGAATAGAAATTTTCTTCATAAACATGGATGGTTTCTTTTGCCTCCATTCTTCTCAATGATTAAAAGTCTCTCCTTAATACTCACATCCCTCCTTTGGAAGGATTAGTGACTGTATCTAGGAGATAGAACTTTGAGAGAAACAGTCTGTATTATGTTAACTTTCTGTAGCCACCTTTGGTGTTCAATAGACAGTTTAACATTCAAAATCCTCTTATAATCATTTCTCTGTTGGAGAGTTTGCTTTGAAGAATCCCTTGAAGATTGAGGATGAAGTACATTACCTTGAAGGCTGTTAGAAGAAGGAGTTGGTGCTGTCAGAGCTGTGCAACTGTTTGAAGTAGGACTTACTGCTGCTTACCTATTTGATGCTGTCTACTGTTTAGAGTTTCTGCTTGTTGTAGCTTGCTGTTTTTCTTGAAGATTGGGTGCTTATTTGAAGTTTGTAGATGGATGAAGACCTTGCTTGAAGGTGTTGGTGACTTGTTGCTGTTTCTATCAGATTTTGCTGTTTAGAGCTGTTGGTGCTGTTTAGAGTTGTTGATGTATTGTTTGAGTTTCTTGACTGTATTGTTTGTTTTATTTTCCCATAGGGTTGAAGTGAAGTTGTCTCACTTTGCCCATTGCTTTCTAGGTTCGAGGTCGAGTGGGACCCCCTTGCCTCGCTTGTACTGCTGCATTCATGCATTTTACTGCTTTACTGTATATATATGCTGTTTCTTTTCCGTTTATTCCCTTAGGATCTCTGTTTCTCTCTGCGCAAGAGAGGAATATGACAGACATTAGGTTCTCACCCATGCATGACAACATTAGGGTAGATTTTGATTCTCATTTCAACCATAGGTTTTAGAGTTCTGTCTCTTCTTTCTCAAAACAATCAGAAAATACCATAAAAGGATAAACATCAGTAAAAAACAGTTCTTGCGTAAAAGACTGTAAACCAATCAAAAACGTCATTTTTGTCCGCTTGGACCCATAATCAGGAGGCAACCTTTTTCAGAAGGATAAAAACAATCAAGACAGACTTGTGTCGTACGTGGCCCGAACTACGTTTGCTCTGATCTTTCATGCTGTATGAAAGTACGTAGGAATAGGATGCGATATCCTAGCAAGCAACCTTCCCCTCCTTTCCCGTAGGTAGGCGAACTACGTTGACTCTGATTTCTCGTTCCAGACGGGAATACGTAGGCATAAAGTGCGATACTTTGCCGAGTCAGTTTATTTTCTTTTAACCTCAGACCTGTAGAATAGATAGAATAACAATCCGTACTAGAAAACAAGCATGGATCCCGTCGAGCACGACGGACGTGAGGGGTGCTAATACCTTCCCCTTGCGTAACCGACTCCCGAATCCAGGATTTGGTTGCGATGACCATTCCTTTCCCGCCTTTGTGGTAGGTTTACTTCGAGCGTTTCTTTTCCCTCCGTTGGGATAAATAACGCACGGTGGCGACTCTTCTGTTCAGCCGGCGCCGATTTTCGCAGTAGCGACAGCTGGCGACTCTGCTGGGGACTCCAACGGTTCCCTACGCGAGTCAATCCTAGCGCTTATTTTCCCGTCGAGGATTTTGTATGGATTTACGTTTTCTGTATTTTACTTTCAGCTTTATTACTGTTATTATTGTTGTGGGTATGAGGGGGTTCTATGATTGATAGATAAGCCGGACCTGGGCTTGAGTGCACCTAGAATTAGAGTGGAAATTAGTGGGCGCTGTCGCACCTCGAAAAATCACATTCGAAAATACGACCCTCGCGCGAAAGGCGCGGAAAATGCGGTTCGACAGAGTCGCCACCGAACTTTATTTTTCCCGAATAAACGGGAGAGGAAAATATCGAGAAAACCTCTTAAAAACGAAAAGGATAGGAACAGGGCTGTCGCAACCAAGTTCCGGGTTCGGGAGTCGGTTACGTGAGGGGAAGGTATTAGCACCCCTCACGTCCGTCGTACTCGACGGGAACCTCTTAAGGTAATTGTGGGGAGTGTTGTCTAGGTTTACTTGTTTTCTTCTCGTTGATAAAGGTAAAATTGATAGGGTAAAAGGTTAGAGACGCAAAGGGGAGATGGGTGGATGGAAGATAGGGTGCTCGCCAAGGATTGGGGCCCTTGTGCCTACGTATGCTCATTCGGACGAGAATGAGAAATCAGAGCGTCGTAGTTCGACTACGGGAAAGGATGGGGGGAAACGGGAGATGGATAGAAGTGTGCTCGCCAAGATCATCGCAATCTTGTGCCTACGTATCTTATATTCAAGAATGAATAAAGAATCAGAGCGTCCGTAGTTCGTGGTAACAACCACGAAAGGATGAGGTTTGAATTGGTTTGACGTTGAGTTGAGAGACGAAAGAGTGACTGACAAACAACCTAAGGGCGTGCCTCAAGAGCTTGTCACTCAAGAATTCAAGGAATGCGAGATCCCAAGAACTCAGTTCTTTCGGAAATTGGGTTGAATAAGTTGAAGATAAGAGTTGGATATTTTGAAAACGAAAGAATGAACTAATAACAACCCGGGGGCGAGCCCAAGAGTTACTCGTTCGAATATTCAAAGAATGCTGGACTCTAAGAATATCCCTCTTTCGTAAGTTAAAAAAACGTGCTTGTGATAGGATCGAATCGAAGAATGGCATGCGAGGCCAAAAGGGAATTGTTTTGAACTGGTTCGACGACGTGTCGAAGATTTGATTGAAGGTGGAACCGGCTTGACGACGTGTCAAGGGTTAAGATTGTGAGAAACGATATTAGTCCCTGAGGGTGCTCCTAATATCGAGACCACGAGGAATTATGAAAGAAATGGGTTGGTTTGCGAATGCTTACGAGCATTCGACTTAGGAGAAAATTGAGAATGATTGAGTTTGAAAAAGTCGAAAGGTTGAGTGAATAACAACCCAAAGGGCGTGCCTCGAGAGCTATTCACTCGAAAATTCAAGGAATGCTATACTCCAAGAACCTCCTTCTTTCGAAGTTTGATCGAGAAAATGTTTGAAAAAGATTTGAAGTGGAATGAGGTATGAAAATAGTTTAAGGTACGAGATGTGAGGACGTGAGATTGGATTTGAAAAAGAGAGAAATGACAATTATTTGATAAATGAGACGCGGGCCTCACAACCAATTAATTGGGGTATTACCGAAATGCTGGATCTCGACGACACCTTTTTCATTTGGAGAATATTTGAATGAACGATAGGAATATCACACAGAATGCTTGATTCCTATAATATTCCTTTGTTCAAAATAGTGTATTAAAACGAAAAGTTGAATAATACATTATTTAAGGTGTACACCTCGCTAATGATCATCCAAAAAATCCAAGAAATGCTAGATTTCAAAGATTTAATTTGCTTTGAAAAAGTATTTGAACTGAGTCAAAGTTCGAAATTGAATTTTAAGCGTGTACACTAGCAAAGTGGGCTAGTCTTCTAAGTGACCAATTAGAAGTAACTGATCAAATAGGTATCACTGTAAGGAAGCCCAGGATTAAGCTTTAAATTGTTGTATATGGTGATCAAAGGTCGATGGCGAGGCCTTGAAAGCACTCGACTTACATGGGTGAAAGTGACTCGACTAATCGAGAATTTTATTTCTTAAAAATGTTTTTTGAGGTGTTTAAAGCATAAGAAAAAAAAACTATAATATTATTACATTTGAGGGAGTTGGGATACATTATTATTGAATGGGAAGGAAAATAATAAACTAAATTAAATATAATATATCGACCATATAGAAATATTAAGTGCTTCCAATATTGGGCAACCCAATCCACTTCACACCCATGCCCCACATTGGCAAGGATAGAGCACAACACCATAAATGCTTTGATTCTTCGAATACTAGCCGCATGATCTCCAGCCTCTCAGCAGCACATTAGTAACCTTAAGTTTTCATGAAGTGCTATGAGCTAAATCAACTTTCAATTTTAAATGCAATCCAAAGAAACTAACAGACAACAACAACAAATCTGTTGACAGAACTACAAGGCAATCCAAATAACAAAACCGTAAAGCCACGGGATTTGTCGACAGAGCTTAAACCACAAAGTCACTTTGACATAAAGCCATTCTACCCGGAGTATTGTGTTACGCTATCAGCACACATTCGAACTAAAACGCTGCAGACGACATACATGATAACAACAACAGCCGCTGAATTAGGATGTTATTATTGTTGTTTTGAATATTGTAACAGAACATAGGAACATACAAGAATAAAGATAGGATATGTCTAGTATAAATTTCAATAGAAAAGCTCGAATATTAACGACGTCACGTCGGATATTCGGCAAAGTTTAGAATAAAGGCTATCCACAAGACATCTTAGAAACAGTAAAGTACAGTGAAGAAAACTGTCAATCAAGCCTGTGCCAAATGCCATCGAACCAGAAAGGATACGGAGATTTACCGGCGCCGACTTCTCATTTGGAATCGTGTGAACTGAGTTATCATGATTTTGGACCTTACTCGTCACGGCTGTTGCTGAGCTATTGTTGCTGCTGTTATCTGGGTATTGCTGGACAGACTAGCTCCGTTATTTGGGACTCCATTTGATGTCTTTTTCAACTTCCTTCGACCTATTTGCTTCCATACAGACTCGCCGCTCTGCGGTTGTGAGCAAACCCGTTCTCGCTCATCTATCTCCCTGAACCATGTCTCCATAAATCATGTCGCCGCAGCTGCCTCAAAGTGGTTGTTGAAGTGTCGTTGTCGCAGCTCTGTTTCGTTGTTGCCGGGTTACTATTGTCGTCATTCCAGTCATTCCAATCTGTAACCGAAATGAGGCCCCAGACTAAACCTTGTTATGTTTCTGACCAACTCACAATCATGGCGGTATTCTCCTGTCAAATATATCCTCGAAAATCCAAATGCACAAAAATATTGCAGGTTAAACTACACAAAGTACGAATCATGAAGACAGTAAATAAACACAATGAAATTGAACGCAGACCAAAACTCCAACTACATGAAACGAAATCATGTCGTTACCAAAATATGAACACTACTTGATACAGATCTTTTCCTGGCTCAATCCCTGAAACTGATCCTATTGTTTTACTTCGTCGCAGCCAAAAAATGCTTTGAGTTTTTCGGTACTGAATCACGGCAATCAGGGAATTGTTATTGATGAGTTACACGAATGAACAACTCGGCATCTTTGCTTGCTGATGACAACATTGTTCTCGCAGATCGAATACAGGGATATTACGTTAAACCTTAGTATCAAACTGCTAGAACCTCTTAACCTGCACATAATTGGCCACACAACCAAACAGAACAGACAACAAAACACAAGTAATTGAATAGGGAAAGAAAACAGAGTTAAACCAGAGAGGCAACATTTATCAAATGCAATCGCCGTGTAGTCTTAGTGCGAAACCGGATCTGCACAACCATATGCACTGAAGTTCAATCCCTTAGTGTCGGCATTGCATCGTGTGAAACATAAAGCTGGAACCTGTTATGACTTCGTGCTGTTTCGCGTCGAACCCCACTGTGCTGCTGTTACGAGACAAAAACTGCTGCTAGCTTCTTAAATGGAAGCCTCCGGGTTGCTCCCTGAGATATTATCGTAGCTGCACGCTTATGTTTCCATAGCAGAACCAGATCACTTTACAGAATCCGCGGTGGTAAACAACTCCTATTGTCGCGATACGCATCTCCGCTAAACGTTGTCATCTTGGTATTGGAATATGAGCTCAGCGACACACCGGGAACGCGTTTCAATCCAAAGCTGACCTTGAATGCATAACCTTCAAACAAGAAAACATCGTCGCCATTATGAATTTGAAGCTAACAAATGAAAGCTCCTGCTTTAGCGGTGATTAGACCCGATAAAAATGACATCACCGAATGGGCGCCGTTGTTGTTGATGAGATTATTGCGGAGGGGTTGAGGGTTTTATGATGGTGGCGGTGAAGGATTTGTGACTGAAACTTGTAAACGGCGACAGTCATACGAAGAAGAAGAGAATCGTGGTAGGGGTTTCGATTTAGGGGTGAGGGATCGGTCTCACGTTTGAGAAGTAGGGTTTCGGGGCAGCGGCGCAGATCTAGGGTTGAAGATGTTCCGCCGTTCAGAAATTTTTTTAGGGTTTTCTATGGGGATGGATTGGGTTTCGAGAGGGGAGAGAGTAGGGTCTGCTGAAAGGGGAATTGGAAAGGCAGTGAACAGTAATCTGCTCCTCTTCTACTCTAAAATTTCCTTCCACTTAAATACACCGCAGACCAAAACCCTAATGGGCTCCTTCCAAATATGGGCCTTCAATCCCACTTCAGCTTTCTCTCCATCCGTTTTCTTTAATTTTTAAATTAATAATAAAAACTCAAAACTGTTAATATAAATTAAACTTTACAATATTAATTAACACAACTAATTAATAAACAAAATGATAATAATAATAGTGACTATTAAATGAATATTAACAATGCATAAAAACTAACTAAAATTTATATTTAATAAAAAAGGCAATATTAACAAAATAAAATATATGTACTAAATAATCATCATTATTAGCAATATATAAAAACGAAAAAGAAGGTTAGAAAATTGAAAATGAAAATAATATTCACAAAAACTTAGGCCACGTGTCACGTCTTAATTAATCAAGAGGATAAAGTTTGGAAAACGCCCAATTTCAGGTGGACACGTGTCTAAACTGCATGAAACAATAAATGCGAAAATATATACAAAAAGGGTAGGACAAATTTAGGGTATGACAGATGCCCCTATCTAATAGGCTTAAACCTAGGAGGATGAATTGCATTAGCGTTCACATCCCTGAGGTAGAAGTCTATTAGATATAAAAAGACCCTGAATTTGTCCGAAAGAAATAGAGATGCTTGAGAATTGAAAACGCTGGATGATGTAAACCTCTTAGTAAACTGGCACAAGTCGTCATCACCAAAAAGATGATGGGATGAAACACACACGGCTATTACCACCAAAAGGACGGTAGAGCAAACACAAACCCACATCGCACAGCCTATCATTAATGACCATGATAGACCCACCACCAAAAGGATGAGGGAGAGAAACACAAATAAACGATCGCACAATCTGATACCGACGAAGTACCAGACCTACCACCAAAAGGATGGTAGAGCGGAAACACAAACAAAACGCGCAATCTGATACCGACGAAGTACCAGACCTACCACCAAAAGGATGGTAGAGTGAAAACACAAATAAAACGCGCAATCTGATACCGACGAAGTACCAGACCTACCACCAAAAGGATGGTAGAGCGAAAACACAAATAAAACACGCAATCTGATACCGACGAAGTACCAGACCTACCACCAAAAGGATGGTAGAGCGAAAACACAAATAAAACGCGCAATCTGATACCGACGAAGTACCAGACCTACCACCAAAAGGATGGTAGAGCGAAAACACAAATAAAACGCGCAATCTGATACCGACGAAGTACCAGACCTACCACCAAAAGGATGGTAGAGCGAAAACACAAATAAAACGCGCAATCTGATACCGACGAAGTACCAGACCTACCACCAAAAGGATGGTAGAGCGAAAACACAAATAAAACACGCAATCTGATACCGACGAAGTACCAGACCTACCACCAAAAGGATGGTAGAGCGAAAACACAAATAAAACGCGCAATCTGATACCGACGAAGTACCAGACCTACCACCAAAAGGATGGTAGAGCGAAAACACAAATAAAACGCGCAATCTGATACCGACGAAGTACCAGACCTACCACCAAAAGGATGGTAGAGCGAAAACACAAATAAAACACGCAATCTGATACCGACGAAGTACCAGACCTACCACCAAAAGGATGGTAGAGCGAAAACACAAATAAAACGCGCAATCTGATACCGACGAAGTACCAGACCTACCACCAAAAGGATGGTAGAGCGAAAACACAAATAAAACACGCAATCTGATACCGACGAAGTACCAGACCTACCACCAAAAGGATGGTAGAGCGAAAACACAAATAAAACGCGCAATCTGATACCGACGAAGTACCAGACCTACCACCAAAAGGATGGTAGAGCGAAAACACAAATAAAACACGCAATCTGATACCGACGAAGTACCAGACCTACCACCAAAAGGATGGTAGAGCGAAAACACAAATAAAGCGCGCAATCTGATACCGACGAAGTACCAGACCTACCACCAAAAGGATGGTAGAGCGAAAACACAAATAAAACGCGCAATCTGATACCGACGAAGTACCAGACCTACCACCAAAAGGATGGTAGAGCGAAAACACAAATAAAACGCGCAATCTGATACCGACGAAGTACCAGACCTACCACCAAAAGGATGGTAGAGCGAAAACACAAATAAAACACGCAATCTGATACCGACGAAGTACCAGACCTACCACCAAAAGGATGGTAGAGCGAAAACACAAATAAAACGCGCAATCTGATACCGACGAAGTACCAGACCTACCACCAAAAGGATGGTAGAGCGAAAACACAAATAAAACATCGCACAACCTGATACCGACGAAGTACCGGACCTACCACCAAAAGGATGGTAGAGCGGAAACATAAAAGCAAACATCGCACAATCTGATACCGACGAAGTACCAGACCTACCACCAAAAGGATGGTAGAGCGAAAACACAAATAAAACATCGCACAACCTGATACCGACGAAGTACCAGACCTACCACCAAAAGGATGGTAGAGCGGAAACACAAATAAAACGCGCAATCTGATACCGACGAAGTACCAGACCTACCACCAAAAGGATGGTAGAGCGGAAACACAAATAAAACGCGCAATCTGATACCGACGAAGTACCAGACCTACCACCAAAAGGATGGTAGGGCGAAAACATAAAAGCGAACATCGCACAATCTGATACCGACGAAGTACCGGACCTACCACCAAAAGGATGGTAGAGCGAAAACATAAATAAAACAAGTCGCTATCACCAAAAGGATGATAAGACAACACAGATTTGAGGTTTACCAACACCACAAGGATGCAGGTTAGGTTGAACTGACAAAGTTCGACTATCACCAAAAGGATGATAGTAAGGCAATTGACAACGGTCACGCTTGCTGGGTGCAACTCATTGGGGAATCCCTGAGAGGAAGATTGAATTTGAAATGAGTTGACGGGGTACGCCCACCGTCTTTGCTTGGAAATCATAATTTGCTGAAATGATTTCATGGTTACGCCCATGAGTTCTGAAGAGGATGCCCCTGACTGGGCTGAATTTGTCTTGACGCCTTGTCTTGCTTAACAAAGGCTGAACAACTTTGTGAGGGACGCTCACGGTCTTGCTGAAGATGCCCCTGCTCGGGTTGGATCTTGCACTGAACTTCTTGGATTTGCCCAACAAAAGGCTGAACAACATCGTGGGGAACGCCCACGGTCTTGAATGGTATGCCCCTGGCTGGGCTGAATGTTGATTTGCATACTTGATCAACCACGAGGTTGAAATTCATCACGGGAGACGCCCATGGTTTTGAAAAGAATGCCCCTGCTTGGGCCGAATCCTGCTTTGAATAACTTCGAATTTTGATGGGAGAGACCCACAATTGCAGAAGATTGCCCCTGACTGGGTTGATGACTGCTTTGAAGCTCTTTGAAAATTGTGGGGTAAACCCACCATCTTGCGGAAGATGCCCCCTGACTGGGCGATCGATGGTCTTGGAAATCTTCGGGATTGATCCTGGACCTTGACTTGCATATATGAATGCTGGATGATAAATGATATTCTATATGAGTGGATGTGCAAATGCAAATGCTGACGAGCGAAGATGCAAGAGCTGGGGAAGTATGGTATGATTGGAGTATGCATATGATGCAGGATACTTATGATATCGAATGCTATGCGTATAATGCACATGATTGCAGACAGGTGATTGGAAATGCAGGTGGGAACGCCAGCGTGGTGGATTTTGGGTAGTTGCCAATGCAGATTGGACTTTGGGTGGTGGGGGGATTGACTTCCTCGACACGCAGTTTGCTGAAGACGCCATGATTGAAGCGGAAGATGCTCCGGATGTCCCAAGTCTGGGTACTTTATGGTATACTGTGAATTGGCTTCAGAGGAGGTTGCAGCTCCGCTTGTTGGTCAGGACGACCTGGTCTTGCCCCAGTCTGAACATGGTAATGGTCTGCCCTAGATTAACCAGTTCTGACATATGGAAGTTGAACTCGGATGACTTGCCCCTGCTCGAGCTGTTGAATGCTTTGCCCCAGCCTGTGGGTTCTGAAATAATCTTGCTTCGTGTACGCTAGTGAAAGTCAAGTTCCTCCCTGATTGCCCCTTGCTGGAGTGTCTTTGAATACCTAATACTGACTTGCAACTAAAATTGTACATTCATAAATGGTAATATTAATGAAAAGTTCGATGCAAGATTTGAAAAAAGCATTGTTTTATTGAAGTGTCGTGATAGTGAGACGAATGGACTGCTAGCCCATACGTTGTGCTAATTTGATTGGTGCGAAAGATATAGCAAGCAAAATGACACCAATGCTGATGATTAGAAATCATGTGAGGAGTCAGGTTACGCAACCTTGCGATGATATGCTTTCAGAATGAACCTCGTCTCAATTAGGTCTTTCAAGGGTTGTAACGTGGTCTGGTTCACGGTTATGAAACAAGGTTATTAGGCTCAAAGTATGATTTGTACCCACCCCTTCTTCGTAATGGTCTCCAGTCCTGCGCTCAGTTAATCCTACACTTGTCTTGACGGTGTAAGCTTGATGATTCAAGGTTTGCTTGTCGTGGCAGTCACCTTATTTTGGTTTTTGATGGATGTTAGTGCCCCTTTGATCTGGGTGGCCACTGAATCCTATTTTGTTTTTTGTTGAGGGTTTCGGGGTCCTCTTTTGCTTTTTGTTTTTATCCCTAACTTTTGCATGGATTGACTTCGTTTGTCAGATCCATCGGGATTGCCTTGATTTTGCCTAAGTCCCCTCTAAGGTGTCTGACTTAGCAGGCTTTTGATGCTTTTTGTTTTTGTTGTGACTGCCATGGCATGGGTTTTTGATGGACAACCGTCTTTTAGATATTGATTCGAATATGGGATTGGATTAACTGAACACTACCCTGCCCCAGGTTGAGTGTCAGGTTTGAATATCCGAAGGAAACTGCTACTTCTAGGCTCGAAGTGGTTTACTAGGGATTAACTCCTTATATCTCCGGTGTTTGGGGGAATTGAAGCAATGCCTGTACATCATTGACGAGATTCTGTCTGAAAGCATACGGTTTGCAATTATGGGTATCTTGTATTCATCATCCTCCCTCAAATCATGCTAAACAACAGTGAATGGAGTGGGGTGAATAAAAGTGTCGGTGATAAGTGAAAAATGAGTGAATACGACATAACTAATTCAAAACATGCATAAACGATACATTAATGAAAACCAAATACGAATGGCAATTGTTCAAAGCATACAATACTTAAATAAAACAAAGACAAAACATAAGAAGCTGCGAATAATGAAATGGCAACACGACTGCCTTCTTCGGGGAATGAACTTGACTGGAAGTGATTGTTGGCACTAGTTGACTGGTGGCATCGGATTGTTGATGATGTTTGGAGACTTCCCATTGAAGTTGATAGCATCCCTATCAATCATGTCTTGAATTATGTGCTTGAAAGCCTGCAGTTCTCAATGTTGTGACCTGGAGCGCCCTTATGGAACTCACAATGAGCATTCGCGTCATAATCAGCAGGGAGGACAGTTGGGGGAGCTAAATCTCTTGGGACGATAGCCTTTTGTTCCATTAATTGAGCGAAGATATCTGCATATGTCATTGGAAGACTATCGAATACTCTCTCCGGCTTCCATGTCCTGTGTTGATTTTGCTGACGCGGTCGTTGAACGGTCTGCTGTTCTGATTCCTTTCCAGTTATGGAGAGGGCTTCGAAGATCTGATCCACCTTCCTGTTGAGGGATTCCAGCTCCTTCCTGATAGCAATTTGTTCTTGCCGAATCTGCTCCATTGATCGTCTGGTATTGACTCTAGTTGCGTACTGGTGTCGAGGAATCAGCTTGATTTACTGGAGAAGAAGGAGCGGAGACATAAGATTCTGTTGGAGGACTAGAGATGCAAAATGCACAACATATGAAATGCAATGCAAATGATATGCAAGATGCAATGCAAGATACAAGATCTAGGATCACAAGATCACAACTCCAACGACTCCTGAAGCTGGTAACCGTAACAGATAAGTAACCATAATTCCTGCTCAAAGAAAACTGACAGGTACAACCTATACGGGAAGGTCTAAACATTCTACCCATAATCCCACTCACGGGATGGTTTCTATGTTTGGTTCCCAGGATCATGGACACTAGTCGTATTAGCGTCCCGCAACAGGCTAGCTGCATTACGACGATAATGACGATAAGGTCTCTCCTGAGCGGGGTCCTCGTGCTAGGCACACAAGGAGCGAGTCCTTGGAGACTAACATTACACGACCACCAATATCGGAACTGGTGCTAACAAAAGGTTCCCAGAATCACGGACCCTTCATTAATCAAGTCGTGCGACAGGCTAGCTGTGTTACAACGAGATCTACGAATAGGTCTCCTCTGGAGGAGCTTTCATGCTAGGCCCACAAGGAGCGAGTCCTCGGAGACTAACACTACTCGACTACCAATTCTAAACTATGTGTTCTCTCTGCTTTTACCAAAGCTCGGGCGTAGAGCTTTACTCATGATGTTATCCCAAAAACCAACAGGCAACCAAGATAACAAGCACAAATAAAATCCATAAGAGAACGAAAACAAAAAGAAAACAAATAAAAAACAAACACTCCTCACAAACCAAAAGATAGGCTCGACTCTCTCTTTGCATGGAGCAATGCGTCCCCAGCAGAGTCGCCACCTGTCGCACCTCGAAAAATCACATTCGAAAATACGACCCTCGCGCGAAAGGCGCGGAAAATGCGGTTCGACAGAGTCGCCACCGAACTTTATTTTTCCCGAATAAACGGGAGAGGAAAATATCGAGAAAACCTCTTAAAAACGAAAAGGATAGGAACAGGGCTGTCGCAACCAAGTTCCGGGTTCGGGAGTCGGTTATGTGAGGGGAAGGTATTAGCACCCCTCACGTCCGTCGTACTCGACGGGAACCTCTTAAGGTAATTGTGGGGAGTGTTGTCTAGGTTTACTTGTTTTCTTCTCGTTGATAAAGGTAAAATTGATAGGGTAAAAGGTTAGAGACGCAAAGGGGAGATGGGTGGATGGAAGATAGGGTGCTCGCCAAGGATTGGGGCCCTTGTGCCTACGTATGCTCATTCGGACGAGAATGAGAAATCAGAGCGTCGTAGTTCGACTACGGGAAAGGATGGGGGGAAACGGGAGATGGATAGAAGTGTGCTCGCCAAGATCATCGCAATCTTGTGCCTACGTATCTTATATTCAAGAATGAATAAAGAATCAGAGCGTCCGTAGTTCGTGGTAACAACCACGAAAGGATGAGGTTTGAATTGGTTTGACGTTGAGTTGAGAGACGAAAGAGTGACTGACAAACAACCTAAGGGCGTGCCTCAAGAGCTTGTCACTCAAGAATTCAAGGAATGCGAGATCCCAAGAACTCAGTTCTTTCGGAAATTGGGTTGAATAAGTTGAAGATAAGAGTTGGATATTTTGAAAACGAAAGAATGAACTAATAACAACCCGGGGGCGAGCCCAAGAGTTACTCGTTCGAATATTCAAAGAATGCTGGACTCTAAGAATATCCCTCTTTCGTAAGTTAAAAAAACGTGCTTGTGATAGGATCGAATCGAAGAATGGCATGCGAGGCCAAAAGGGAATTGTTTTGAACTGGTTCGACGACGTGTCGAAGATTTGATTGAAGGTGGAACCGGCTTGACGACGTGTCAAGGGTTAAGATTGTGAGAAACGATATTAGTCCCTGAGGGTGCTCCTAATATCGAGACCACGAGGAATTATGAAAGAAATGGGTTGGTTTGCGAATGCTTACGAGCATTCGACTTAGGAGAAAATTGAGAATGATTGAGTTTGAAAAAGTCAAAAGGTTGAGTGAATAACAACCCAAAGGGCGTGCCTCGAGAGCTATTCACTCGAAAATTCAAGGAATGCTAGACTCCAAGAACCTCCTTCTTTCGAAGTTTGATCGAGAAAATGTTTGAAAAAGATTTGAAGTGGAATGAGGTATGAAAATAGTTTAAGGTACGAGATGTGAGGACGTGAGATTGGATTTGAAAAAGAGAGAAATGACAATTATTTGATAAATGAGACGCGGGCCTCACAACCAATTAATTGGGGTATTACCGAAATGCTGGATCTCGACGACACCTTTTTCATTTGGAGAATATTTGAATGAACGATAGGAATATCACACAGAATGCTTGATTCCTATAATATTCCTTTGTTCAAAATAGTGTATTAAAACGAAAAGTTGAATAATACATTATTTAAGGTGTACACCTCGCTAATGATCATCCAAAAAATCCAAGAAATGCTAGATTTCAAAGATTTAATTTGCTTTGAAAAAGTATTTGAACTGAGTCAAAGTTCGAAATTGAATTTTAAGCGTGTACACTAGCAAAGTGGGCTAGTCTTCTAAGTGACCAATTAGAAGTAACTGATCAAATAGGTATCACTGTAAGGAAGCCCAGGATTAAGCTTTAAATTGTTGTGTATGGTGATCAAAGGTCGATGGCGAGGCCTTGAAAGCACTCGACTTACATGGGTGAAAGTGACTCGACTAATCGAGAATTTTATTTCTTAAAAATGTTTTTTGAGGTGTTTAAAGCATAAGAAAAAAAAAACTATAATATTATTACATTTGAGGGAGTTGGGATACATTATTATTGAATGGGAAGGAAAATAATAAACTAAATTAAATATAATATATCGACCATATAGAAATATTAAGTGCTTCCAATATTGGGCAACCCAATCCACTTCACACCCATGCCCCACATTGGCAAGGATAGAGCACAACACCATAAATGCTTTGATTCTTCGAATACTAGCCGCATGATCTCCAGCCTCTCAGCAGCACATTAGTAACCTTAAGTTTTCATGAAGTGCTATGAGCTAAATCAACTTTCAATTTTAAATGCAAGCCAAAGAAACTAACAGACAACAACAACAAATCTGTTGACAGAACTACAAGGCAATCCAAATAACAAAACCGTAAAGCCACGGGATTTGTCGACAGAGCTTAAACCACAAAGTCACTTTGACATAAAGCCATTCTACCCGGAGTATTGTGTTACGCTATCAGCACACATTCGAACTAAAACGCTGCAGACGACATACATGATAACAACAACAGCCGCTGAATTAGGATGTTATTATTGTTGTTTTGAATATTGTAACAGAACATAGGAACATACAAGAATAAAGATAGGATATGTCTAGTATAAATTTCAATAGAAAAGCTCGAATATTAACGACGTCACGTCGGATATTCGGCAAAGTTTAGAATAAAGGCTATCCACAAGACATCTTAGAAACAGTAAAGTACAGTGAAGAAAACTGTCAATCAAGCCTGTGCCAAATGCCATCGAACCAGAAAGGATACGGAGATTTACCGGCGCCGACTTCTCATTTGGAATCGTGTGAACTGAGTTATCATGATTTTGGACCTTACTCGTCACGGCTGTTGCTGAGCTATTGTTGCTGCTGTTATCTGGGTATTGCTGGACAGACTAGCTCCGTTATTTGGGACTCCATTTGATGTCTTTTTCAACTTCCTTCGACCTATTTGCTTCCATACAGACTCGCCGCTCTGCGGTTGTGAGCAAACCCGTTCTCGCTCATCTATCTCCCTGAACCATGTCTCCATAAATCATGTCGCCGCAGCTGCCTCAAAGTGGTTGTTGAAGTGTCGTTGTCGCAGCTCTGTTTCGTTGTTGCCGGGTTACTATTGTCGTCATTCCAGTCATTCCAATCTGTAACCGAAATGAGGCCCCAGACTAAACCTTGTTATGTTTCTGACCAACTCACAATCATGGCGGTATTCTCCTGTCAAATATATCCTCGAAAATCCAAATGCACAAAAATATTGCAGGTTAAACTACACAAAGTACGAATCATGAAGACAGTAAATAAACACAATGAAATTGAACGCAGACCAAAACTCCAACTACATGAAACGAAATCATGTCGTTACCAAAATATGAACACTACTTGATACAGATCTTTTCCTGGCTCAATCCCTGAAACTGATCCTATTGTTTTACTTCGTCGCAGCCAAAAAATGCTTTGAGTTTTTCGGTACTGAATCACGGCAATCAGGGAATTGTTATTGATGAGTTACACGAATGAACAACTCGGCATCTTTGCTTGCTGATGACAACATTGTTCTCGCAGATCGAATACAGGGATATTACGTTAAACCTTAGTATCAAACTGCTAGAACCTCTTAACCTGCACATAATTGGCCACACAACCAAACAGAACAGACAACAAAACACAAGTAATTGAATAGGGAAAGAAAACAGAGTTAAACCAGAGAGGCAACATTTATCAAATGCAATCGCCGTGTAGTCTTAGTGCGAAACCGGATCTGCACAACCATATGCACTGAAGTTCAATCCCTTAGTGTCGGCATTGCATCGTGTGAAACATAAAGCTGGAACCTGTTATGACTTCGTGCTGTTTCGCGTCGAACCCCACTGTGCTGCTGTTACGAGACAAAAACTGCTGCTAGCTTCTTAAATGGAAGCCTCCGGGTTGCTCCCTGAGATATTATCGTAGCTGCACGCTTATGTTTCCATAGCAGAACCAGATCACTTTACAGAATCCGCGGTGGTAAACAGCTCCTATTGTCGCGATACGCATCTCCGCTAAACGTTGTCATCTTGGTATTGGAATATGAGCTCAGCGACACACCGGGAACGCGTTTCAATCCAAAGCTGACCTTGAATGCATAACCTTCAAACAAGAAAACATCGTCGCCATTACGAATTTGAAGCTAACAAATGAAAGCTCCTGCTTTAGCGGTGATTAGACCCGATAAAAATGACATCACCGAATGGGCGCCGTTGTTGTTGATGAGATTATTGCGGAGGGGTTGAGGGTTTTATGATGGTGGCGGTGAAGGATTTGTGACTGAAACTTGTAAACGGCGACAGTCATACGAAGAAGAAGAGAATCGTGGTAGGGGTTTCGATTTAGGGGTGAGGGATCGGTCTCACGTTTGAGAAGTAGGGTTTCGGGGCAGCGGCGCAGATCTAGGGTTGAAGATGTTCCGCCGTTCAGAAATTTTTTTAGGGTTTTCTATGGGGATGGATTGGGTTTCGAGAGGGGAGAGAGTAGGGTCTGCTGAAAGGGGAATTGGAAAGGCAGTGAACAGTAATCTGCTCCTCTTCTACTCTAAAATTTCCTTCCACTTAAATACACCGCAGACCAAAACCCTAATGGGCTCCTTCCAAATATGGGCCTTCAATCCCACTTCAGCTTTCTCTCCATCCGTTTTCTTTAATTTTTAAATTAATAATAAAAACTCAAAACTGTTAATATAAATTAAACTTTACAATATTAATTAACACAACTAATTAATAAACAAAATGATAATAATAATAGTGACTATTAAATGAATATTAACAATGCATAAAAACTAACTAAAATTTATATTTAATAAAAAAGGCAATATTAACAAAATAAAATATATGTACTAAATAATCATCATTATTAGCAATATATAAAAACGAAAAAGAAGGTTAGAAAATTGAAAATGAAAATAATATTCACAAAAACTTAGGCCACGTGTCACGTCTTAATTAATCAAGAGGATAAAGTTTGGAAAACGCCCAATTTCAGGTGGACACGTGTCTAAACTGCATGAAACAATAAATGCGAAAATATATACAAAAAGGGTAGGACAAATTTAGGGTATGACAGGCGCGTGCATGCTTTGCATGTACTAGTGTCTCATGAAATCCACGCTCGGACGAGGTTCTTCTGGTCGACTTCTTTTTCAACCCTTTGGGTTGAGGGGGTTGTTGGTTAGTTGGATTGTCGACTCCGGGGACCGATCATTTGGAAGTTGGCTAAGTGAGGCCTCTTCAGGACATGATGATGCCACACCTTCTGGGTATCGTATCATCAGTCTTGAAAGTCTGTGACGCCGACGACCGCATAGGATGCCATACCTTGCGTCAGTTATTAGGACACCTACCTGTGAGAGGGGTTGGGAAATGCAGGTAACTTGACCTCCAGATTACCGGTTTTCTTGATTGAGATTCAGTGGTATTTGAGGACAGTGTTATTGGGTCTGTCAGAGACCAGATTGGAGCATTGTGGATGGTCTTGAGCAGTTTATGGGTCTATTTGAGGCCAGTGTTGTGGATTGAATTTCTCAGCCAGGGGCACGTGATCCCTTGTTGCATTGCTTGCATATTGCATTGTTTGCATCATCATGTGCATATCATTAACGTGTGTCTGTGCTGCAGGTGCATTTTCATACTTCCCGATTCTAGTGCTCCGGACTTCCATCTGTTATTATGAGTACTTTGAGGAAGAATGTTGCGTACAAGTTGCCTAGTCCTGATGTTTCTTCTTTACTTGGTTTGATATCTCTAGTTGATGATGAGGTGAAGATGGGCTTCAGGAAGAGTTATGGGAAACTACTCAGGCTGGTTTATAAACCATCCATGTATAAGCGTAACGGATTGTACGCACTGATGCAGTTCTATGATCCCCCTCTGAGGTGTTTTACTTTCCCTGACTTCATTCTGGCTCCGACCATGGAGGAATATGCTGAGATCTTGGGGTTGACTATTCAGAATAAGGTGCCCTTCATTCATATGGGTGCTGAGCCCAAGCTGGAGGATTTGGCTGTTGCTTTGCACTTAGACTCCTCAGAACTGCTGCTAACCTCGTGGAATGGAGTTTCTGGTTTTTCTCTCAAGTTCTTAGTGGGGAAAGCACAAGAGTACGCCAAGAGTGGTTGTTGGGTTGTGTTTAATGCTATCCTTGCTTTGTGTATCTATGGTATTGTATTGTTCCCTAACATGCCTGACTTTGTTAATTTGGATGCATTCCATATCTTTGCTTCAAGCAATCCTGTGCCCACCCTGATTGGAGATTTCTATCACTCACTGCATTATAAGAATGAGAATAGGAGGGGCAAGAACGTCTCTTGTTGTGTGCCTTTGCTGTATATGTGGTTTGAGAGTCACCTACCCAAGAAGGGTATTTTTGCTGAGTCTGCAGATACGATGGATTGGTCTGAGCATCTGATGGGACTTTCTTCAGAAGATGTTGTCTGGTTTGACAGAGCTTTATTGGGATCTGAGTTTATCTACAGCTGCGCCGGATATCCTAATGTTCCTCTGATTGGGAGGAAAGGGTGCATTAACTACAATCCATCATTATTGATCAGGCAATTCGGTTACGCTTTGAAAAGCCCGCCAAAGGAGGAAGAAATACAGGAATCTCTGTATTTCACCGGTGACCTGAGTGGGGAATTATTGGCCAAGCTTCAGCACGCTTGGAATCATATCTGCAAAAGAGGAAAACCATTGCTAGGCAAGAATGATTGTCAAGCCTATATGCCATACAAGGTGTGGATTCAAGAGAGGGTAAGACAGGTGCATATGCCTTTTCCGGCAATATCACGCCCTGTTCCCATTCCAGCGGAGGAACCAACTACTGTAGCTATTGAGATCTATGAGCGGGTTGTGAAAGAAAAAGAAGACTTGATAAAGGTCAATGAGGAGTTAGAGAAGGAGTTGGCTCAGATGCGGAGTGAGAAAAACAAAGCTGTGTATTCCTTCCAACAGCAGACTGAGTTAGTAAACAGGCTAGGTGCTGAACTGACAGAAGAGAAAAAGAAGCGTGAACGCCTGGGAAAAGAATTCAGAAGCTCTCATGATATGTTAGAGTCCAAGAAGAAGTCACTCGATGCCGCCCACCGGGAAATTTCTTCGTGCAACAAAACGTGGAATGCTACGCTAACCAACAACAAAAAGAGGGAAGACAAATTGAAGCAGCAAATTTCTGAACTCGAAGATCAGTTGAAGGCTAGCAAGAGAAAGTATGAAGAGGAGGTTATGGCAAGATATAGTCTTCAGAACTCATTGAAAAAAGCCATCGAGTGCAAGAAGGAGGCTGTGTCTCAGAAACGGAAGTTAGAGGATCGCTTCGGAGAAGGGGCACGGGAGGAATTTGCTGGTGATTTACGACGTGTTCTCAAGCGCAGAGATCTACTTGTCAAGGGTTTGCTTACTCAACCAAATCATCCCGAGACTAAGAGGTTATTAGAGGAGTACCAGGCGTATGGTTGCACTTGACTATTTCATGAACTGATGTGTATGCTTTATTTGCATTGTGCTGGCCATCACCAGGATTGTTGGTTGAGGTCATGCCTTCTTATTGTACGCTCATTGATATTGTATTCTTGACTTGACGGGTTTCTCTGCAATGTATGAGATGTTTTTCTATGATTGGTTCCGAACTTCTTATTGCTGTCACTGTCACCACACTGACACATTAGCACTAGAAATGGGGAGTGATATTCCCTAATGCACAGACACATGTTGCATTTGCATACACATTCATATTGTATTACAGGTGATTATTGAACTGTATCTCATTTCCTGCATTCTCCAGGTTTTTCCAGGATTGAAAGTCAACGTCCTCACCGATACTCTACTCGTACCAACTGCAAAAGAGTTATGGACCAGATGCAGAGCGATATGCAGGAAATGCGTGAGAAGCTGGCGCTGTTCATGCAGACGATGGAGACAATTGTGAAGGGACAAGAAAACTTGCAAACTCTGGTGCAGCCATTGCTAGTGAGAAATGTCGGGAATGGACACGAAGACCACAATTCTGTACGTGTTGACACCATTCATGGGGATGGTACTCCTACACCGGTAGCTCCACCTGTGGCGAATGTACCTGCTGTGAATATGAACAATGGCACTGGCGCCGGGAACGTTAATACAGGAATCGGTAATGAGACTGTCATTAACAACGTCGGATTCGGAGATGCCAATCTGGGCGGTGATAATATTGGAGGTAATGGCTTCGGTAACAACGGATTTGGCTATAACGACCAGGGGTTTGATTATGCTAACCAGGATGGGAAGTTCGGCTTCAACGCTCAAGGCTTCGGACATGATGGATTTGGTAATGCCAATCAGGGCTATGGTGGGTTCGGTAACGGAAATGGTGCTGGAATGATGTCTTTTGGACCTGCCGGGGTTGCTCAAGGGTATGGTAACAGGGGACGGGGCCCTGTGATGAATCAGACTAGATTTGGTCGTAACAATGGGTATGATGGATACGGAAATGGGAACAGTAATTGGATAGAAGACCAACAAGAAGATGCTTTCTCTGGTGGAGGTTTTGAAGGTCCTGTAGACAACACTCATCGAATCAAGATGCTCGAGGAGCAGATGAAAGGTGTCGTGAATCAAAGTGCTGTTGGTTTAGATATGACCACAATGGGTTTGGTGCCTGGCCTAAGGGTACCGCTGAAGTTTAAAGCTCCCACATTTGACAAATATAAGGGAGATACCTGTCCGAAGGTGCATGTGCGGTCATACTATAGAAGGATGTCGGCTTATTCGAACGATGAAAGAATGCTGATGCATTTCTTTCAAGACAGCTTGTCTGGTCCTTCCCTTGAATGGTACATGAGACTAGAGCCTACTCAGATAAAGACTTGGAAGCAACTGGCTGAAGCGTTTGTGGCTTATTATAAGTACAACAGCGACTTGGCACCGAACAGGGTCCAGTTACAGGGGTTGTCGCAGAAGAAAGACGAGAGCTTCAAAGAATATGCGCAGAGATGGCGCGACATGGCCGCAAGGGTTCATCCTCCTTTGGTTGAGAAGGAGATGAATGTTATGTTCATAGGAACGTTTACCGATATGTTTTATGATAAGCTGTTTCCCGCTTCTTTGGGCAGTTTCTCGGATCTAATCTTGATGG
Source organism: Lathyrus sativus (assembly GCA_963859935.3). NCBI lineage: Eukaryota > Viridiplantae > Streptophyta > Magnoliopsida > Fabales > Fabaceae > Lathyrus > Lathyrus sativus. Next base: position 604,680,908 of record OZ012738.1, read on the forward strand.
GCGAGAAGGTTGAAAGTAATATTAAAGTGGGGAGATTCCAAGCTGAGGAATCTACTCCAGTTGGCAGTAACAGAAGAGCTTTTGGTGGTCGCCGTCAGGGTGACACAAGTGCAGTATTCGGGGGCCGAGGCCGAGGCCGGGGCAGAGAACGGAATCAGTACAATCATCCGCAACAGGTGGCAAGCGTCACAATTCCATTTCATCAACAACCAATACCACTACAGGAGATACCACCACAGCAGCAACAACAACAGCAGCAGAGGCCAAATCAGGGACAGAGGAGATTTCCTAACACGAGGCCGAAAAGAGTATTTGAGGTACCTCCTTATACGTATGCAGAGTTACTCCAAACATTACTGGGTTTGAATTTGGTGGAAAAGAGGACTATGGCGCCAATGACGGGCACTCCTCCGTTTGGTTTTGATACGAATAAGCACTGCGAGTTCCACTCTGGGGCTCCTGGCCATGACATAGAGACTTGCCACGCGTTCAAGCATGTGGTGCAAGATCTGTTGGATAGCAAGGCCATAAATTTTGGACAAGCAGGTCCAAACATAGTACAACAACCCATGCCCAACCATGGGGCAAACGCTATTTTGACTGAGGAGGGTTTGAACTTGATCATGAATGTTGATGAACTAAAAACGCCGTTGTGTGAAATAAAGAGCAGGTTATTGAAAGAAGGTGTGTATCCGGGCTGCGATGAGTTTTGTCTAGAGTGTTGGACCCAAGCTGGGGGTTGTGCTGAATTGAAGAAGGGCATTCAGACCTTGATAGATGAAGGCACGTTGCAATTCGACAGAACGGCAGTTGAGAATCCTGCAGAAGTATTAGCTGATAAGCAAAGTGATGTCGCTACGGTGACAATCCCCAGAAAAACGATAACTATACGGCGCCATCCAGACGACCGACGATCAATATCACCAAGGCAGGGCCAACACCTTATGAGAGCACTAAGGCGGTACCCTGGACTTATGGGCTGGAAGCGTATTGCGATAGGGTGAAAATCGATATCAGTAAACAGCCAGCTGAGGTTGTAGACAATGTCGTCGGGACCGGAGGGATGACAAGGATTGGGAGAATTTTTATATCGCCTGAGGTAGAGGCTGAACGATTGGCAAAAGGTAAAGGAAAAATGAATGAGGATGTTCCGGTGCAGAGGAATGAAAAAGAAACGTCACTGAAAGATGTAGAAGAGTTTATGCGGCTTATCCGTAAGAGTGACTATAAGATTGTTGAGCACCTTCAACAGACTTCATCGAAGATATCCATATTGTCGCTGCTATTGTGTTCCGAAGCCCATAGGAATGCATTATTGAAAATTCTGGACACGTTGTTTGTACCCCAAGATGTTTATGTGAATCAGTTGGAGGGGGTGATGGCGCACGTGAATGCAGGCCATAGTTTGGGGTTTACGGATTTTGATTTGACCCCAAGGGGAAGAGAGCATAACATGGCGTTGCACGTCTCAGTTGAATGCAGGGGCACAGTCATGTCCCACGTGCTGGTAGATACTGGGTCTTCCTTGAACGTGCTGCCAAAGAAAGCAATGATGAAATTGGACATCAGGGGGATCATTTGTACGCATAGTGACTTGGTGGTCAGGGCATTTGATGGTACATGAAGGTCAGTCTTTGGATCTATAACGTTACCTCTGTAGGTGGGGCCGGAGATTTTCGAAACTGAATTTTACATTATGGACATCCAGCCAGCATATAGCTGTCTTCTTGGACGACCATGGATCCATGGTGCTGGGGCAGTTACATCTACCTTGCACCAAAAGCTAAAGTACATGGTGGGGGACAGTGTGGTTACAGTTTGTGGGGAGGAGGATATATTGGTCAGCCATTTGTCATCATTCAAGTACGTAGAAGTCGACAACGAGATTAATGAGACACCCTGTCAAGCCTTTGAAGGGTTGCGCATTAAAGACAAAGTTCCAGGGCCGAGTAAAGCATCAGAGGTGGCAGTATCATCATACAAAGAGGCTCAGGCTCTAGTGAAGACTGGTGAGACCAAGGGTTGGGGTAAGGTTCTGGATATTCCCGTGAAGATGGACAGATTTGGGATAGGATATCAACCTTCATCATCAACGCCTGCTGCAGGGGCACCCTGTTTCAAAGGACCAATAACAATCACGGCTAGCGGAGTATATCACGAGGCCATTAATGCTGTTTCAGATTCCGAAGAAGGAGACAGTGACTGCGACATGGACGCCTGGATTCAGCCGAGCGTGCCAGGACAAGGGCTTTGCAACTGGTCTATTCAGGAATTTGTTCCCGTGACTACAAAACAGTAATACTTTATTTTCTTAATTGTTGAATAATCCGGTGTCCTACCCGGGGCATCGTGATTTTGCTTAGGGCCGTTCTGTTATGTACATTGCACTGTTTAATCGTTAAATCAAAAGGCGTTTTTCATGTACAAATATTGTGATCTCTATTTTTCCTGTTTTTCTTTTTTACAATAAAATGGCAACGTGGTTATTCGTTTTGTATGTATTTTGAAGCATTTAACCATTCCTTTTGCAGGATAACATTTTCAGATGACATCATTGAACCGCCTATGACTCACTTCGACTTTGAGCACCCAGTATTTCAGACCGAAGAAGAGATTGTTGAAGATGGCGACGTTCCAGAAGAATTATCCTGGTTAGTAAAACAAGAAGAACGAATCATTCTGCCTCACGAGGAGGTCATTGAGATTGTCAATCTGGGGTCGGAAGGGGTTGAAAGGAACATCCGTATAGGGGCCGCGCTGCAGAGTGACGTCAAGCGAAGATTGGTTGAAATGCTCAGAGAGTATAGTGATGTATTCGCTTGGTCGTACGAAGACATGCCTGGATTGGATACAGATATGGTTGTGCACCGTCTGCCGCTAAAATAAGAATGCCCGCCGGTTAAGCAGAAGCTTCGAAGAACTAGACCGGACATGGCCGTGAAGATTAAGGAGGAGGTTCAAAAGCAGTGGGATGCTGGTTTCCTAGCTGTTACGAAATATCCCTCATGGGTCGCTAATATTGTGCCAGTGCCAAAGAAAGACGGCAAAGTGAGAATGTGCGTAGATTACCGTGATTTGAACAGAGCGAGCCCGAAAGATGACTTTCCACTTCCTCACATCGATGTGCTGGTCGACAATACTGCTCAGTTCTCCGTATTCTCCTTCATGGATGGCTTCTCGGGCTACAATCAGATTAAAATGGCGCCAGAAGACATGGAGAAGACTACCTTCATTACGCCTTGGGGAACATTTTGCTACAAAGTGATGCCCTTCGGATTAAAGAATGTTGGGGCAACGTATCAGCGTGCAATGACGACTCTCTTTCATGACATGATGCATAAAGAGGTCGAGGTTTATGTCGATGATATGATTGCCAAATCCCAGACGGAGGAGGAACATTTGGTGAATCTGCTGAAATTATTCAAAAGGCTTAGGAAGTTCAGGTTGAGACTGAACCCTAACAAATACACCTTCGGGGTGAGATCGGGTAAACTGCTGGGGTTTATCGTGAGTGAAAAAGGAATAGAGGTTGATCCTGCAAAAATAAAAGCCATACAAGAGATGCCGACGCCTAAAACAGAAAAAGAGGTGCGCGAGTTTTTAGGGAGGTTGAACTACATCGCTCGGTTTATATCTCACCTAACAGCAACGTGTGAGCCGTTATTCAAGCTGTTGAAAAAAGACCAAGCGGTGACATGGAATGAAAATTGTCAAAAGGCGTTCGATAAAATAAAACAGTATTTGCAGGAGCCTCCTATTTTGATACCTCCAGTGGCAGGGAGACCCTTAATTATGTATTTGACGGTTCTTGAGGGGAGTATGGGTTGTGTTCTCGGTCAACATGACGAGACAGGGCGTAAAGAGCATGCGATATACTACCTGAGTAAGAAGTTTACTGACTGTGAATCTCGATACTCAATGCTCGAAAAAACTTGTTGTGCGCTAGCCTGGGCCGCCAAGCGTTTGAGGCAGTACATGCTGAATCATACAACCATACTCATCTCGAAGATGGATCCTATCAAATACGTATTTGAAAAGCAGGCACTATCGGGGAGAATTGCCCGTTGGCAGATGGTTTTGACCGAATACGACATCCAGTATGTCTCTCAGAAGGCTATAAAGGGGAGCGTGTTATCAGAGTATCTTGCTGAGCAGCCTATTGAGGATTACCAATCGATGAGGTTTGATTTTCCTGCTGAGGATATCATGTACCTAAAGATGAAAGATTGTGAAGAACCGTTGCTGGACGAAGGACCAGAATTGGGTTCCAAATGGCAGTTGATCTTTGACGGAGCTGTAAACTCATATGGTAGCGGAATAGGGGCAATCATCACTACTCCACATGGGTCGCACATCCCATTTACTGCTCGATTGACCTTTCCGGTTACCAATAATGAAGCCGAATACGAAGCTTGCATCATGGGGCTTGAAGAAGCCATTGATTTGCGAATAAAAAATCTGGATGTATACGAAGACTCAGCTCTGGTGGTGAATCAAATAAAAGGAGAATGGGAGACGCGTTAGCCCAACTTGATACCATACATGAATTACGCGAGGAGAATGTTGCCCTTCTTTGACAAGGTTAAATTGCATCATGTACCGCGAGCAGAAAATTAGATGGCTGACGCCCTGGCCACATTGTCTTCCATGTATAAAGTCAACTTCTGGAATGAGGCTCCCAGAATTGTTATCTCTCGACTTGACAGACCCGCCTTCGTATTTGTTATTGACAAGACATCTGGTGATAAACCCTGGTATTTTGATATCCATAATTTCCTGAAGAACAAGGAGTATCCGGCTGGGGCATCCAGTCATGATCAGAAGACTCTCAGGAGATTGGCTGATAATTTCTATCTGAATCTGGACGGTGTCCTGTACAAGAGAAACCACGACTTGGTGCTGCTACGTTGCATAGACGAGAAAGAGGCGAAGTTGCTTATGGAGGAAATACATGAGGGTACATTCGGTACACATGCGGGTGGGCATGCTATGACGAGAAATCTGCTGCGGGCAGGTTATTATTGGCTAACTATGGAAACTAACTGTTTCAAGTTTGCGAAGAGGTGTCATAAGTGCCAGATCTATGCGCATAAGATCCATGTGCCTCCGAGTCCTCTGAACGTGATGTCGTCACCATGGCCGTTCTCAATGTGGGGAATTGATATGATTGGAAAGATTGAGCCGACGGCATCTAACGGACACCGTTTCATTTTGGTAGCAATTGATTATTTTACCAAGTGGGTGGAAGCAACATCATATGCAAATGTGACCAAGCAGGTGGTAGCCAGGTTTATCAAACGAGATATCATTTGCAGATATGGAATCCCCGAGCAGATAATTACTGACAATGGTTCGAACTTAAATAACAAGATGATGAAGGAGCTGTGTCAGAGTTTCAAGATCGAACATCACAACTTTTCTCCTTACCTACCCAAGATGAATGACGCTGTTGAAGCGGCCAATAAGAACATAAAGAAGATTGTTCAGAAGATGGTGGTGACCTATAAGGACTGGCATGAGATGCTACCTTTCGCTTTGCACGGTTATCGTACGACGGCACGCACATCAACCGGGGCAACCCCGTTCTCGTTGGTATACGGAATGGAAGCAGTGTTACCGCTGGAAGTTGAGATTCCTTCCCTGAGAGTATTACAAGATGTCCAACTCGACGAGGCAGAATGGGTGAAAGACAGGTTAAACCAGTTGAGTTTAATGGATGAGAAGAGGCTAGCTTCTCTAGCATATGGTCGTTTATACCAGAGCCGAATGAAGAAAGCGTATGATAAGAAGATACATCCTCAGAGCTTTCAGATGGGCGACCTTGTGCTGAAAAGGATTCTCCCGCCACAGGTTGATCACAGGGGCAAGTGGACCCCCAACTACGAAGGGCCATACGTTGTCAGAAAAGTCTTTTCAAGAGGAGCTTTATTGTTGTCCACCATGGACGGTGAAGACTTTACGTCGCCTGTGAATTCGGACGCAGTTAAAAAATACTTTGCTTGAAATCGACCCGCTGGACAGAAAAAAGAGAGTCCAGGCAAAAAATGGGGCATCCTGGCGAACCAAAAACAGAATAAAAGGTTCGGGCAAAAATTAGGGATAAAATTGAAAAAATGTACACCCGCGAAGTTGAAAACCTACACTGGGCGGCTTCGGCAAAAAAAGGGGCATCCCGGTGAACTGAAAACCCGCAAAGGGCGGTTCACGCAAAAGTTAGGGATTTAAAAAAGGCGAATGACTGCGGTCCGAATTTGATACTACGTTGCACAGTGGTGCGGGAGAATATACCTGAGAGTTCGATTATCAGATACAATCTCTTCAGAAGTTGGAATACCGGGAAAGCGCCAGAGTCAGGCGAGTCATAGGAGGATCAGCTCATGATGTTCGTCTGCATCACGTTGCTGACATATGTGTAAATTTGAGTTGTCACTGTATTTATGCTTCCTGTGCATACTTGTATATTTGTTGTGCATAACTTCCTCTTTTCAGGAGTTACATCCAGTGTACAGAACTCTGCCTATTCAGGGGCCCATTAATGAAACATGTTATTCAGTATTTGATTCTTGTTCTTTATTGTTTTGCATGTGAAAAGCGCCAATGTTTAATAAAACTAGCAAGTGCATAACGTTGCTGGCCCTTGCCAATAATTGCTAAAACTTCGAATTGACTGAAAATGATGTCACTAACGCTAACCTGAATAGATTTGGTTGTATAGACTTGTCTTGTCTCGTTTGTGGTGTTGCAGGGTTCTTGACCATACGAAGTGGACGATCAGAAGATTGCAGTCCTAACCAGAGGCTCGTAACGAAAAGACTTGATCGTTATGTGAAGTGAATCCCCATGCAGGTCGCACTTCATTCCCTGAAGCTGAGATGACAATGTTCCTTGTTGAAGAAGGATCAAATTCCCCAGCTAGTCGCAGCGTATCCGAAGGACATTCTCCAGCAGGGTCGTTTACCCTCAGCCGAGTTTGGTGATTCCAAGATTGTAGGCTGTATTCAGACAGTGTGGTGTCCCCCAAAAGGATTCCCTATCCCGAGCAGAGTGGTTTAGCCTCAGAAGACTAATATTTCCAAACTTGTGAGCTGTACTTAGACAGTCTACTCTCCCCAGCAGAGATTCCCTTCCCAGTAGGGTCATTTATTCTCCCCAACGGAGTCAGTTTATTTTCCCCGAGAGAGTCGTTTCGTCCTCAGCGGAGTTCTCTCTCTGCAGCAAGTGCTTTCTTTCCTCCCGGTGGAAATCGAAGGTTAAAACTCTCCCCGACAGAGTTGGTTGTGTGTCCTGGTATTTATTTTGCCGGAATACTTTGTGATACCCGTTCACTCCCCAGCAGGGTGATATTTGTCCTCGACGGCCAGGATTGAGGAAGCAAGCTTGTTAGAGCTATCCCAGCAGTTCGAGCCTGCATTTGCATCGGCATCTAGTGTCATATTTGCGTCCACCAAACAAAAAACGCGTAGCATTTCCATATTGTATGGAGCATTACGCCATTATCAAACATACGCATTTTAAAACATAGATCAGGTTGGTTGACTTTTTGCTTTCAGGTGTGGTTCCCAATAGGAGTATGGAGTTCTAAAAGCTCAGATGTTACCAGACAATCGAGGTCTCGCCGGGAGATGTATGATGACACAGTTCAGTTTATTATTTCCCCCACAGAGTTGCCAATTGAGGCGGTATTGTATCCGGCCAGCGGAATGTTTTCTTCAAGATTTGTTGCTGCGGCAACGTTTCAGGTTTCCATAAAATCAAAGTTCAGAAGTAGCCACTTGTTATCAAAACGAGTGTTTGACAGTTATTTTCGGAATATCCCCAGTGGAGTTAGTTAATGCAAAGAATAGGCAAAGAAGCTATGTCCGAAATGTATTTTCCTGCGTGATGGGCAGAAGTGTATTTTCCTGTGTGATGGGCAGAAGAAAATTTTCCTGTGTGATGGGCAGAAGTGAAATTTTCCTGCGTGATGGGCAGAAGTGTAATTTTCCTGTGTGATGGGCAGAAGTGAGATTTTCCTGTGTGATGGGCAGAAGAAGATTTTCCTGTGTGATGGGCAGAAGTGTAATTTTCCTGTGTGATTGGCAGAAGTGTAATTTTCCTGCGTGATGGGCAGAAGTGTATTTTCCTGTGTGATGGGCAGAAGTTTATTTTCCTGTGTGATGGGCAGAAGAAGATTTTCCTGTGTGATGGGCAGAAGAAGATTTTCCTGTGTGATGGGCAGAAGAAAATTTTCCTGTGTGATGGGCAGAAGTAGATTTTCCTGTGTGATGGGCAGAAGAAAATTTTCCTGTGTGATGGGCAGAAGTAGATTTTCCTGTGTGATGGGCAGAAGAAGTGTTTTCCTATGTGATGGGCAGAAGAAGATTTTTGATGATTTAGATAAAAGTGTGTTCCCGTATTGGATAGGCGGATGAAGGTTTCATGAAATTTAGACTAAAGTATTTCCCCATAGCATATAGACAGATGTGTATTCCCTATGACTTAGACAGCAGTGTGTTCCCGTATTGGATAGGCGGACAATGATTTCTTTGTAACTTAGACTAAAAAGTGTGTTCCCGTATTGGATAGGCGGATGAAGATTTTTCTGAAATATGAACAAAAGGATATTCCCGTATTGGATAGGCGGACGAAGCGTTACTAAACTGAAGCATTTTCCCCGTGAGAAATAGGCGGATGATTTCCCCGTAGGGAACACAGTATGTGTCCCATGACAAGATAGAATTGCGTTTTCGACAAAAGTACTTCTCCCAGTGAAGTCAATAAGTTTATTCCGATATTGACAAGATAGTGTTGAAATCAGATTTGTAGATAGTGTTCCCCAAGTAGTGGTGCAGTTTATTTCGCAATTTATTTTTGCAGTTGGCAAATTTCCGGGTTTATTGGTATTCAACCGTCTCGTACCTCGATTGTCTGAAGGCTCCGGGCGTTTCACCCAGTCGGGTCCAAGCCGTTTGAATAGGGGCAGCTGTTGCACCCTAAAATTGGACCAACTTGTTTTACCTGATTTGCGTTTTCATAGCTTTATCATTTGCATAGTAGACCATATACATAGTTCATTCATTTGCATAACATAGCATGGGCCAGCCATCCAACAAGGGATCAAGTGCCATTTTCATCTCAAGAAGCATATCCAAAAGGTTTTCATTCAAGTTCAAGCCTATTCAAGTCACCAAGAAAGAAAGTGAAGCTTTGAGAAGTTAATAGATCAAGCAGTAGATCTATATCCTATCTGGGGAGTATTTGAAGATCATCAAAGAGGTTGTGAGCTATGAACTGAGGCATGGAATGTGTGTAGACATCATGGAATACCTAGAGGGCCATTTTGAAAGTAAGACAAGTTACTGGCGTGGTTACAAGAGCTACAGTTGAAGACAGTCAATTAGGGTTTCATCTGGGTCAGCCCTAGGTCAACCCTAGGTATAATGCTTGATTGAAGGGCATCTAGGCCTATTTGAAGGATGTGGGATTCATCATTTGATATTTGGATATGGATATGGTGTTGTGCCAAGGGGAGATCAAAAGAAATCAAGAAGAAGAGAAGTTTCTAAATTAGGGTTTCTGTGTAAAATCCCCTGATTTAGGTCAAACTTCCAAGCAAAATAATTCAAAATACAAGTCTCAAATGGATCTTTGGCCAACATGAAACTTGTAGAGCATCTCAAGAATTTTAATTTGAGTGGTGGTAGGCATCAAGGAGATTTATAGAACTCAAGTTATGGTTCTTGCAAGTTATAGGTCATCTGAGGACACTGAAATTTATCTGTGAAAGTTACTTGACTTCCAAGCAACTTTTGACCCACAAGGAGTTTTCAAATGAATTTTTGGTAAACATGAAAGTTGTTCCTCATGATCTTAGATTTCTAAAAAGGTATGGTATGCCTCATTCTGATTTGTGGAACTCTACTTATGATCTTGACAAGCCAGGGGTATTTTGGGAAAGTAAGATTATAGGTCATTTCAAGCATATGCCTAAAACTCCTACTTGCAAACTTCAAATGAAAAAATGTTCAACATAAAACTTGCTCAAAATGATGTTTTGAGTCTAAGTAAGAGGTCATGATAGTTTGGAAATGCATGGAACTCAAAATGACAAATTTGACCAAATATGGAAGGTAAAGTACATTTTCAAGTGACCAAAATTGGGGATTTTTGATCCAAAGGCAAAATGCATCATATGACCTATCAAACTGAATGGAAAACACATTTTGAGATCATTGACATCATTAGATTTTTCATTTGGGGTCAAGAAATTGGACTTGTCATTAGTTGCTTGTAAATGAAGTTACACTTGCCAAATGAACAAGGGATCAAAGCACAAGCTAGCAAGCCATTCCCACACATCTCATTTCTCATTTGGAGAGAAATTCAAGCCTTATTCATGTGCTGTAACAGACCAAACTCCAACTAGTTTTTGAACTCATTAAAGGATAATATCATGACATGAGATTGGCAATTTCTCATTAGATCCTTCCAGTCACTTCCAGAAGTTTCCAGCATTGTCTATAAATGATTTAGAATGGATCAGGATCAAGGGTTGGCCATTTTTGAGAGAGAGAAGAAAGAGTGAGATCAAATTTTCTTCATTGCAAGTCACTTTTGAATTCTCCAATTTCTTCACAATTAATCCAATCTTTTGATCCTATTCAGTTCCTTTGGTGTTTCTGAGGGTGTATCAATCAGAATCTGAGAGAATTCAAGCTGGGATCGTGTTCTTGATCTCCCACTTTTCCACCTGCAACTTGAAATCTGATTCAGAAAATCAAGCACTTCCAAGGAGATTGGTTGCATACAGAAGCAAGAAAAGATCATACTGAAGGAATCTGGAGAAGGACAAGCCTTGGATTGAAGGTTTCTACCATCTGTTTTCATCATTTCATCAGGTTAGTAAACTTCACACTCTGGCTCGAATTAGGAGTAATTGGCATGAAATCTTAGGTTAGTTGATTAGTATGTGGTTAGGTGGTTGTTTCTGGAAAGTTTGAAGCCATTTGGTGCTAGTTGACATAGTGGTATAATTTCTGTTGAGATCAAGAACATGATGAATATGGAGTTATAGACTTAGTTTTTTAGTTAAGATTGATCAGTGATGAGTGAGGAAGAGATTGGTACCCTTGGTTTGTTGATTGGTGTTGATTGATTTTTTGAGCAATTTTGAATCCAAGATCGTGTTTGCTGTTAGAGGCTATATAAATTGATGCTGATGACCTAGTTGAAACCAGGGAAGAAATTGGATCATGTTAGGGTTTTATTTTGTGAATTTTGGTTCAATATTGGAGGAACACGATTTGCTGCAATTTGTATTCATAGCTTGAACTTCCATGGCTGTTTGGGCTCCAAGTCTGATTTAAATGGAGAAGATGAAGCTGGACCATTGGATGTGTGCTGACTTTTGACTTAAAACGGAATCGTGTGGATGAGATTAAGTCTCAGTTTGTGAAGGATTTTACTGAAATACCAATACACAGTCATTTCGTTAATTTGAGAAGCTTGGGCTTGAGTGATTTGTGTTACTAGCACCCCCTGTTTCAAAGCCCATTGATTTTACACTAGTATTAGTCGCTTTTGGCACCACGTTTTTCTTCATTTTCGTTACTATTTTCTTTTGATTTTATGTTGGTTTTAGGCTCAGTAATAGTTGCTACGCGCACCCCCTAGTTAGTGGCCCATAGGATTTTGAACTACGCTTAGCTGCTTTCTGCACCTCCTGGGCATTTTAATTTCATTTTCATTTGTGCATTTTATTTCACAACTTTAGAAAATCATAAAAAATGGAAAAAGAGTTATTTTAATCTGGGAATTTTTGCTATAGGTTAGTTTGGACCTCAAGAAGATTGTAAATAAATAAAAATGTTAGTTTAGGCATTTTCTTTATTTTTGTTAATATTTTACTTTTAATTGTTCTTTTATTGAATATAGTTTGTACATGATTTTGTAGATTTTATTTTAGATAGTTCCCCTGAGTTTTTTAGACCAATCTTTTTAGGGCAACTAGATACAAGCATTAGGTACCCCTGGATTTTATTCCATATTTTTTAGGATTATTTTTAGGTAGTTTTGATTAGATGATATTAAGATGGCTAAATTAGGGTTTATACACAACTTAGGTGCATTAAAACATTTTCTTTTGGGTTTTTTAGATTGAATTAGAGTATGGGACCTATGGGGTATATAGGGTAGATATAGTATTTCCCTTAGAATTCATATTAGGTTTTTAAATATTATATTACTATTTTTAGTATATTTTACAATTGTGTGATTGTTTGGTTTGCCCATTTTTGGGGTTTATTTTGTTGTGTGGGCTTTTTTGGGCTTTTTGCTTGGGGTGTGGGCTTAGTTAGAGCTTTTGGAGCTTGGCAAGGAGTAAAGAGGAAGATTGAAGATCAAAATCAAGGCTTGATGAAGATTGCTTGGCTTACCTGGAGTTGTTTGAAGACCATAGGATATAGGGTATAGGTAGAGCCTTAGAATAGAAATTTTCTTCATAAACATGGATGGTTTCTTTTGCCTCCATTCTTCTCAATGATTAAAAGTCTCTCCTTAATACTCACATCCCTCCTTTGGAAGGATTAGTGACTGTATCTAGGAGATAAAACTTTGAGAGAAACAGTCTGTATTATGTTAACTTTCTGTAGCCACCTTTGGTGTTCAATAGACAGTTTAACATTCAAAATCCTCTTATAATCATTTCTCTGTTGGAGAGTTTGCTTTGAAGAATCGCTTGAAGATTGAGGATGAAGTACATTACCTTGAAGACTGTTAGAAGAAGGAGCTGGTGCTGTCAGAGTTGTGCAACTGTTTGAAGTAGGACTTACTGCTGCTTACCTATTTGATGTTGTCTACTGTTTAGAGTTTCTGCTTGTTGTAGCTTGCTGTTTTTCTTGAAGATTGGGTGCTTATTTGAAGTTTGTAGATGGATGAAGACCTTGCTTGAAGGTGTTGGTGACTTGTTGCTGTTTCTATCAGATTTTGCTGTTTAGAGCTGTTGGTGCTGTTTAGAGCTGTTGATGTATTGTTTGAGTTTCTTGACTGTATTGTTTGTTTTATTTTCCCATAGGGTTGAAGTGAAGTTGTCTCACTTTGCCCATTGCTTTCTAGGTTCGAGGTCGAGTGGGACCCCCTTGCCTCGCTTGTACTGCTGCATTCATGCATTTTACTGCTTTACTGTATATATATGTTGTTTCTTTTCCGTTTATTCCCTTAGGATCTCTGTTTCTCTCTGCGCAAGAGAGGAATATGACAGACATTAGGTTCTCACCCATGCATGACAACATTAGGGTAGATTTTGATTCCCATTTCAACCATAGGTTTTAGAGTTCTGTCTCTTCTTTCTCAAAACAATCAGAAAATACCATAAAAGGATAAACATCAATAAAAAACAGTTCTTGCGTAAAAGACTGTAAACCAATCAAAAACGTCATTTTTGTCCGCTTGGACCCATAATCAGGAGGCAACCTTTTTCAGAAGGATAAAAACAATCAAGACAGACTTGTGTCGTACGTGGCCCGAACTACGTTTGCTCTGATCTTTCATGCTGTATGAAAGTACGTAGGCATAGGATGCGATATCCTAGCGAGCAACCTTCCCCTCCTTTCCCGTAGGTAGGCAAACTACGTTGACTCTGATTTCTCGTTCCAGACGGGAATACGTAGGCATAAAGTACGATACATTGCCAAGTCAGTTTATTTTCTTTTAACCCCAGACCTGTAGAATAGATAGAATAATAATCCATACTAGAAAACAAGCGTGGATCCCGTCGAGTACGACGGACGTGAGGGGTGCTAATACCTTCCCCTTGCGTAACCGACTCCCGAATCCAGGATTTGGTTGCGATGACCATTCCTTTCTCGTCTTTGCGGTAGGTTTACTTTGAGCGTTTCCTTTCCCTCTGTTGGGATAAATAACGCACGGTGGCGACTCTTCTGTTCAGCCGGCGCCGATTTTCGCAGTAGCGACACTACGCGTTTGAGTAGATGCAAATATGATGATATATGCAAATGCTAATGCAGGCTCCAACTACTGAGAAACACCCTGGTATGAAATGGCTGAGGACAAACCCAACTCCGCTGGGGATGAACGGGTATCACAAAGTATTCCGGCAAAATAAGTGCCGTAAACAACAACCCACTACTGGGGAGTGATCATACATTTGGGAAGAAAACACAAGCCCTGCTGGGGAAAGATGTGACCCTTCTAGGGGAAGAACTACACTGTCGGGACACAGTCTACAAACTCAGAGCTACAAACTCTGTTGAGGATAAACATCCTGACGAAAGAATGACAACCTGCGGGGAAGGGAATAACCATCCTCTGGGGAGGCGTCCTCTGCCGGGGATATTGATTTTGACCGGCTGGGGATGTACTATGGACAACTTCCATGAGGATACTCTTCAGGCGACATTCCTGGTGATACTCTCTCAGGGAGGACAATTCCACATCTGGTAGGAATAAGCGCCATCTCCACTCTCTAGGGATAAGATACGACTTACTAAGGAACGACATCAACTGAAGTTAGGCCATACGTCAAGAGACTTTGGCTGAGGAATACAATTCCTGATTATTTGCTTCAAAGGTAAGGACCCTGCAAAACACAAACGAGACAAAACAAATCTACACAACAAAATCTATCCGAGTTAATATCCGTGACGTTTATTCAGTCAATTCAAAGTTTTAGCAATTATTGGCAAGGGCCAGCAAGTTTATGCAAGTGCAAGTTCATCAAAAACATCAGAGTTTTTCACAAACAAAACAGTAAAGAACAAGCATTAAGTACTGAATAACATGCTTTATTGAATGGGCCTGTAAATAGGAAAAGCTTTATACACTGGATGTAACTCCTGAAAAGAGGAAGTTACGCACAAGAAAAATACAATATATGCACAAGAAGCACAAAGAAAGATACAAAACAAATTTGATATACATGTCGGCAACGTAGTACAGACGAACACCATGAGCTGATTCTCCTATGACTCACCCGACTCTGGCGCTTTCCCGGTACTCAATCTTCGGAAGAGATTATTTTAGATAAACGACCCTCAGGTACCACCAAGCAATGCAGTATCAAACTCGGACTGCAGTCATTTGCTTTTTCAATCCCTAACTTTTGCGTGACTCGCCCTTTGCGGGTTTTCAATTCACCGGGATACCCTTTTTTGCCGAAGTCGCCTTTTTCAGGTTTTCGACTTCGCGGGTGTACATCTTTTCAATTTTATCCCTAACTTTTGCCCGAACCTTTTATTCCCTTTTTTATGGTTCACCGGGATGCCCCATTTTTGCCTGGACTCTCTTTTTCTGTCCAGCGGGTCACGTTAAGCAAAGTATTTTTTAACTGCGTCCGAATTCATAGGAGACGTAAAGTCCTCACCATCCATGGTGGATAACAACAAGGCTCCTCCAGAGAAAACCTTTCTGACGACATATGGACCCTCGTAGTTGGGAGTCCATTTGCCCCTGTGATCCGATTGTGGTGGGAGAATCTTTTTCAATACAAGATCGCCCGTCTGAAAGCTTCGAGGGCATATCTTCTTATCGTAAGATTTCTTCATCCGACTCTGATACAACCGACCATATGCGAGAGAAACCAGTATCTTCTCATCCATTAAACTGAGCTGATTAAGTCTATCTTTTACCCATTCTGCCTCATCAAGTTGGACATCGCGTAAAACCCTCAAAGAAGGAATCTCAACCTCCAATGGTAACACTGCCTCCATGCCATACACCAATGAGAAAGGAGTTTCCCCAGTTGATGTGCGTACCGTCGTACGATAACTGTGCAAAGCAAAAGGCAACATCTCATGCCAGTCCTTGTAAGTCACAACCATCTTCTGAACAATCTTCTTTATGTTCTTATTGGCCGCTTCGACAGCGCCATTCATCTTGGGCCGATAAGGAGAAGAGTTGTGATGCTCGGTCTTGAAATTCTGACACAGCTCTTTCATCATCTTGTTATTCAAGTTTGAGCCATTGTCGGTGATAATTCGCTCTGGGATTCCATATCTGCAGATAATATCTCTTTTGATAAATCTGGCTACCACTTGTTTGGTGACATTAGCATATGACGCTGCTTCCACCCATTTGGTGAAGTAATCAATAGCTACCAAAATGAACCGGTGTCCGTTTGATGTCGTGGGCTCAATCTTGCCAATCATATCAATTCCCCACATCGAGAAAGGCCACGGTGATGACATAACGTTCAAAGGGCTCGGAGGCACGTGAATTTTGTCCGCATAAATTTGACATTTATGACACCGCTTCGCGAACTTGAAACAATCTGTTTCCATCGTTAGCCAATAGTAACCTGCCCGCAACAGTTTTCTCACATTACATGTCCACCATCATGCGTACCAAATATACCTTCATGGATCTCTTCCATGAGCAACTTAGCCTCTTTCTTGTCCACACATCACAACAAAACCAAGTCATGGTTTCTCTTGTACAGGATGCCATCCGAATTCAAATAAAAATTTCCAGCCAATCTCCTAAGAGTCTTCTGATCACGACTGGATGCCCCAGCCGGATACTCTTTGGTCTTCAGGAAATGCTGGATATCAAAATACCACGGTTTGCCATCAGATGCTTCCTCAATGGCGAATATGAAGGCGGACCTATCAAGGCGAGAGATAACAATCCTGGGAGCCTCATTCCAGAAGTTAACTTTATACATTGAAGACAACGTCGCAAGGGCGTCGACCATCTGATTTTCTGCTCGTGGCACGTGATGCAATTCTACTTTGTCAAAGAAAGGCAACAATCTCCTTGCATAATTCATATGGGGTATCAGATTAGGCTGCCGCGTCTCCCATTCTCCTTTAATCTGGTTGACCACTAGAGCAGAGTCCCCGTATACATCAAGATATTTGATTCTCAAATTAATAGCCTCCTCAAGACCCATGATGCACGCCTCATATTCAGCCTCATTATTGGTAACTGGAAAGGTCAATCTGGCAGTAAAGGGAATGTGCGTCCCTTGAGGAGTAGTGATAATTGCCCCTATTCCACTACCGTAGGAGTTAACAGCGCCATCAAATATCAACTGCCATTTGGAACCCAACTCTGGACCTTCATCCGGCAACGGCTCATCACAATCTTTCATTTTCAAGTACATGATATCCTCGTCAGAAAAATCAAAACTCATCGGTTGGTAATCTTCAATTGGCTACTCCGCTAGGTACTCTGACAGAACACTACCTTTGATAGCCTTTTGAGAAACATATTGAATATTATATTCTGTCAGCACCATCTGCCATCGAGCAATCCTCCCGGAGAGTGCTTGCTTTTTAAACACGTATTTGATCGGTATTTGATCGGATCCATCTTTGAAATTAGCATGGTTGTATGGTTTAACATGTACTGTCTCAAACGTTTGGCAGCCCAGGCTAGCGCACAACACGTCTTTTCGAGCATTGAGTAACGAGATTCACAATCTGTGAACTTTTTACTGAAGTAGTAAATCGCATGCTCTTTACGTCCAGTCTCGTCATGTTGACCGAGAACACAACCCATACTTTCCTCAAGAACCGTCAAATACATAATCAATGGTCTCCCGGCTACTGGGGGTATCAATATTGGAGGTTCCTGCAAATATTCTTTTATTTTTTCAAACGCCCTTTGACAATCTTCATTCCAGGTCACAGCCTGATTCTTTTTCAACAATTTGAATAATGGCTCACACGTGGCCGTTAGATGAGATATAAACCGGCCAATGTAGTTCAACCTCCCTAAAAACCCACGCACTTCTTTTTCTGTTTTAGGCGTTGGCATTTCTTGTATTGCTTTTATCTTAGCAGGATCAACCTCAATTCCTTTTTCGCTTACAATAAACCCCAATAGCTTACCAGATCTCACCCTGAAGGTGCACTTGTTAGGATTCAGTCTCAACCTGAATTTCCTAAGCCTCTTGAACAATTTCAGCAAATTAACCAAATGCTCTTCCTCCGTCTGGGATTTGGCAATCATATCATCAACATAAACCTCGATCTCTTTATGCATCATGTCATGAAAGAGCATCGTCATAGCACGTTGATATGTTGCCCCAGCGTTCTTCAAACCAAAGGGCATCACTTTGTAGCAAAATGTTCCCCAAGGGGTAATGAAGGTTGTTTTCTCCATGTCTTCTGGCGCCATTTTTATCTGATTGTAACCCGAGAAGCCATCCATGAAGTAGAACACAGAGAATTGAGCAGTGTTATCGACCAGCACATTGATATGAGGAAGCGGAAAGTCGTCCTTTGGGCTCGCCTTATTCAAATCACGATAGTCTACGCATATCTGTACCTTACCGTCTTTCTTTGGTACTGGTACTGTATTGGTGACCCATGAGGGATAAGTTGTAATAGCAAGGAAACCAGCATCCCACTGTTTCTGAACTTCCTCCTTAATCTTCACAGACATATCTGGTCTGGTTCTTCTGAGTTTCTACTTAACAGGCGGACATTCTTCACGCAATGGCAGACGATGAACAACCATGTCAGTATCCAATCCTGGCATATCCTCATACGACCAAGCAAAGATATCACTGTACTCTTGCAACATCTCAATCAGACCTTGCTTGATGTCGCTTTGTAGTGCAGCCCCTATCCGGATGTTCCTGACAACTCCCTCGGACCCCACGTTGATAATCTCAATCTCTTCCTGATGAGGCAGAATAATTTTTTCTTCCTGTTTCAACAGTCGAATCAACTCCTCTGGCAAGTCGCTATCCTCAATAATCTCTTCCTCAGCTTGAAATATCGGGTGCTCGAAGTTAAAGCGAGTCATAGGAAGTTCGTGTTCGGTGTCATCTGAAATATGAATCTTGCAAAGGAAATGGTTAAATGCTTCAAATGAGTGCAAACAAAGATCATAATCACATTGCCATTTATTGTTAAAATAAAAACAGGAAAAACAAGGAACACAAAATTTGTATGAGAAAAACGCCTTTATTCAATGATTAAACGGTGCATACACATAAGCAGGTGGCCCTAAAACAAAATCACTGTGCCCCGGGTAGGACACAGAATTATACCATAATCAAGAAAACAAATCATTACTGTTTTGTAGTCACTGGGACAATTTCCCGGATGGACCAGTTGCAGAGACTTTGTCTTGGCATGCTAGGCTTGATCCACGCGTCCATGTCACAATCACTACCTCCGTCTTCAGAGTCGGAAACAGCATTAACCGTCTCAAAGCAGACTCCTTTTGGAGTAATCACCACCGGTCCTTTGAACTTGGGCGCGCCTGATGCGGAAGGTGACGATGTAGGGCGATACCCCAAACCAAACTTGTCCATCTTGACAGGAATTTCCAGCACTTGACCCCAACCCTTGGTCTCACCAATCTGAACCAACGCTTGAGCATCTTTGTACGAAGCCACAGCAACCTCTGGCCCTTTGCTGGGAACACTGGACTTGTCTTTGATTTGCAACCCTTCGAAGGCTTGGCAGGGCGTTTCATGGATTTCTCCATCCATTTCAACATACTTGAATGATGAGAGATGACTGACCAAGATGTCCTCTTCCCCACAAATAGTAACGATGCCACCATCGGCTTCAAACTTAAGCTTCTGATGTAGCGTGGACGTCACAACCCCTGCAGAGTGTATCCACGGACGCCCAAGTAAATAGCTATAAGCTGGATGAATATCCATGATATAAAATTCAGTGTCGAATATTTCCGTCCCGACCTGCAACGACAACGTTATCGATCCAAACACCGACCTTCTCGTTCCATCAAACGCCCTCACAACCAAGTCACTTGGCGTGCAAATAATTCCCCGGATATCTAACTTCATCATAGCCTTCTTAGGAAATACATTCAGAGATGATCCGGTATCCACAAGAACGTGCGACATTACGGTGCCCCGGCATTCCACCGATATGTGCAAAGCCATATTATGCTCTCGACCTTTGGGTGTTAGATCAAAATCAGTGAAACCCAAACTATGTCCAGCATTGACATGCGCCAATACCCCCTCTAGCTGGTTGACAAAAACCTCCTGAGGTACAAATGATGTGTCCAATATCTTCAACAAAGCATTTCGATGAGCCTCAGAACAAAGCAACAAAGATAGGATTGAAATTTTTGAGGGTGTCTGTTGTAAGTGCTCAACAATCTTATAATCGCTCTTGAGAATTAGCCTCATGAACACTTCTACGTCCTTGAGCGACGTGTCTTTCTCTTTCAATTGGGATGGTCCACTTTCATTCACCTTGGCTTTGCCTTTGGCAATCTTCTCTGCTTCAACTTCAGGTGCGGTGAAGATTCTTCCACTACGGGTCATGCCTCCCGTTCCAATAACATTGTCAACTGCCCCTGCCGGTCGGCTATTCACCTCAATATTTTCTCCATTATAGTACACTTCTAACCCATATGTCCATGGAACAACTTTTGTACTCTCAAAAGGAACAGGTCCTGCTTTTGTTATTGTGATAGTCGGCCGCTTGGCGGGCGCCGATATTGTAATAGTCTTCCTTGGGATCGTAACAGTTGCAATCTCATCTTGCTTTTCAAACAATGCCTCAACAGGCTTCTCAACAGCAGTCCGATCAAATTGCAAAATCCCCTCATCTATCATGGCTTGGATACCTCTTTTCAAATCATCGCAACCCCCTGGTTGGGTCCAGAAGTCCAGACAATATTCATCACATCCGGGGAATACACCCCCTTTCAACAATCTGCTTTTAACACAACTTAACGGTGTCTTCAATTCATTCACATCCATAACCAAGTTCAAATTCTCTTCCGTTAGGATAGCATTCACTCCATGATTTGGCATGGATTGTTGTACAATATTAGGACCATCCTGACCAAAGTTAATGGCCTTACTATCAAACAAATCTTGAACCTTATGTTTGAAAGCATGGCAACCTTCAATATCATGTCCGGGCGCCCCGGAATGAAAATCACAATGCTTACCAGCGTCAAAACCAAATGGAGGAGTGCCCGTCAATGGGGCCATCGTTCTCTTTTTAACCAAATTCAAACCCAACAGCGTTTGAAGCAGTTCAGCATAAGTTGAAGGAGGTGCTTCAAATACTCTCTTTGGCCTACCCTCTTGAATTCTATGCTGAGCAGGGTGCATTCTCTGTTGCTGCGGCTGTTGTTGTCGTTGCTGTTGTTGTTGTTGTTTTTGCTGAGGTATCGGGATAGTAACACTAGCAACTTGCTATGGCTGATACTGATTCCTACCTCTTCCACGACCTCGACCACCATATACCGCACTGGCGTCGCCTTGTCTCTTTCCACCAAAGGCTTTCCTTGCATCTCCAGCTGAGGTGGATTCACCTGCCTGAATCTTCCCAATCTTAATTCCGTTTTTAATCCGTTCTCCCATGAGAATCATGTCGGAGAAACTGCCCATCGAGACATTAAGCAATTTGTCGTAATACATTCCAGAGAATGTTCCAATAAACATATCAATCAACTCTCTTTCAACCAAAGGGGGATGAACCCTAGCCGCAATATCACGCCAGCGCTGCGCATACTCCTTGAAGCTCTCACCATTTTTCTGAGACAAACTCTGCACCTGAACCCTGTTTGGCGCCAAGTCACTATTATATTGGTAATGTTTAACAAAAGCATCAGCCAATTCTTTCCGGCTTCTAATTTGGGTGGGCTCCAGTCCCATGTACCATTCCAGCGATGGTCCCGATAAACTGTCTTGAAAGAAATGCATAAGCATCTTCTCGTCGTCAGAGTATGCAGACATTCTTCTGTAATAAGAACGTACATGAACTCTAGGGCATGTATCCCCCTTATACTTGTCAAATGTTGGAGCTTTGAATTTCAAAGGCACCCTCAGCCCAAGCACTAGTCCCATAGTGGTCATATCCAACCCAACAGAGTTTTGATTGGCTAATCCTTTGATCTGCTCTTCCAGCATTTTGAACCTCCTATCATTGTCATTAGGTCTTTCAGATCCCACGCCTTGTCTGGAGAAAGTGTCTTCCTGGCGATCCTCTCCCCAATTCAGATTCTCATTGCCATATCCCTCGTAACCAGCGTTACGGCCATATCCCTGTTGATTGAAAATAGGATCCCATCCTCTGTTACCGAATCCTTGATTGACCCCACCTAGTCTATAACCGGTGTTGAAAGGCACCATCCCAGCACCGTTGTTGTTAACGTTACCAAAGCCAACATCACCGTATCCATACCCTTGATTGTTGTTACCATAGCCATCGTAGCCAAAGCCTTAATTGTTGAAACCAAAATTACCATCACGATTACCAATGCCAAACCCTTGGTTATTGTTTCCAAAACCAGTGTTGTCACCTAACCCTTGATTAGCATCTCCAGCATTGCCAATATCATTAACAACATTCCCATCACCATTTCCAGCGTTTCCAGTACCAGTGTTACAAATACCAGTGTTACCATTACCAACACCAGTGCCAATATTTCCATTGCCATTGCCATCACCGACACCAACTCCACCACTTGTGGGAACGACCATTGTAGGTATCCCATCCTCCCTGTGAGGAGTTCCAACAGAATGATAATCAGTATTTCCATTCGCCCGCACCAGCAGCGGTTGTACCAGAGTCTAGAGATTCTCTTGGCCCTTGACCACAGTTTCCATTGCTTGCATGAAAAGTGCCAACTTCTCACGAATTTCCTGCATCTCGACTTGAACTTGATCCATGATTCTCTTGCAGTTGTTCCTGGTAGAATAACGACGCGTTCTTTGGTTGTCAATCCTGAAACCTGTGAGATGCAGGAAATAAGATACAGATTCAAAAAATACCGATCATGCAATATGAGTATGCAGATGCAAATGTATAAATATGCTACAGGTTATATTCCCCCCGATTCTAGTTTCAGAGAGAAGGCCATTACGACAATGGAGTCCTAATCAAGCAAGCAAGGAATCAGAAAAACCTCATACATAAACAAATGCCAAGAGGCAAAGTACAAGAGTACAACTGAATACAACTGGAAAAGACCTCGGCCAACAAGCCTGGCGATGGTCAAAAATACAAATGCAGATAACAAGAGCAAAGCAAAGATAAATCAGGCTAAATGGCGTGCCCTGACATCTTCCAATATCCTCAACATCTCCGGATGACCTAATATGGAGATTAGCTCCTGTATCAGTAATGCATGCCGCTTAACAGTGGATCTCAGCTTTTTGGCGTCGTCCTTGCAGGTTCCTTTGCCAAAACACTCGTCAAGTTTGCATCTCTTGGAGCTGGTCTTCAATTCACAACCTCTCAGCTCCTTGCCAAGGTCACTCAATCTAAGCTCAACAGTGCTCCTGAGTGATGTCTCTTCAGCAATCTTTGCATTCTGGGCTCTAATCTACGCCTCTAGCGTGGCAATCTGCAGCTTCATCTTATCTTCATGCTCCTTCCGCTTGGTAAGAGTGGTATTCCACAATGTTTCCCACTTGCTGAGTCAGGAATAAGCTTTGTTCAAGAGTTCTTTCTTGGAAGCAAGCACCTTGCTAACACCGTTCAAGGCTACTCCCACTTTTTCCTTCTTGTTGGTCTCTTCAGTCAAATTTGAACCCAACCTATTAATTAACTCAGTCTATTCCTTCATAGTGAAGGTAGCTTCGTTCTTCTCATGACACAACTGGAAGATCTCTTTCTCTAACTCATCATTGGCTTTCTTCAATTCTTCGTTTTCAGCCAACAATTTGTTATACTTTTCAATCTCTACCGAAGTAGGTGCCTCAATCACTGGAAGATACAAAGGTTCCACAGCAGGATATGACATTAAGGAAATCCTAGCTCTCTCGTGGATCCAAGCCAAATAAGGATCATAAGCTTTGCTATTGCTCTTACCTAGCAGAGCTTTCCCTCTCCTATGGATGTTAGCCCATGCATGTCTCAGCCTGATCAAAACAGCCTCGTCTAATAAGCCCGTGAAATAAAGAGATTCCTGTATCTTAACCTCAATAGGAGCATCTCTCAAGGCATAACCAAACTGTCTCACCAGCAGAGAAGGCTTATAGTTGATACAGCCTTTCCGTCCAATCAAAAGGACATTCGGAAAGCCACTGCAACTATATATAATATCAGTGCCAAGCATGCTCCGATCAAACCAAATGATGTTCTCAACAGACAGCCCCATCAACCGGGAAGACCAATCCAAAGTATCAACAGCATCAACAAAAGGTCCTATCTTCGGAAGATGCCCCTGGAACCACCTACACAAAAGAGGGAGACAACAAGAAACATTATTGCCATGACATTTCTCATTCTTGTAGTGAATAGAATGATAAACATCGCCCAAGAGAGTAGGAACTGGATTCTTCGAGGCAAGAATCAAGAAGGCATCTGAGTCAACAAAATCTGGCACATTGGGAAACAAGACAATCCCATAGATGCAGACAGCTAGAATGGCACTGAAGGCAACCCAACATCCACGCTTCGCGCACTGTGTTGCCTTCTCAACCAGGACAGACAGGTGAAAACCATAGGCTCCGTTCAACTTGACCAACCCTCCAGGGAACTCAGAAGCGTCTAAATTGACAATCTCAGCAAGTGTAGCCAACTCAGGCTCAGCATCCACATGTATAAAAGGCATCTGGTCTAACACAGGAACTCCCAACATAGCAGAGTACTCCTCCAAAGTGGGTGCTAGAATATAGTCAAGGAACAGGAAACATCTCAGCTGAGGCTCATAAAACTGCATCAAAGTATACACCTCAGTCGTCTCAAATGCTGAAGGTCTGTACAACAAACTAAGCAATCTCCCATAAGATACTCTGAACTCAGCCCTCACTCTCTCATCTGCTAGAGCAACTAATCCCAACAAGGAACTGATATCTGGCGAATGCAACCGGTAAGCAACTGTCCTCTTCATGGACTCCATGTCTGGCCAGAAGATACACTAGAATCAGAGGGGAATGATCACACCTGCAACATAAATACACGTTAATGAAATGCAAATATGAAAATGCAAATGCATATGCAAACAAGAGATCAAGTGCAATGCTGATGAACTGTGCTGCTTTGTACTGAAGCCTGAGAACCATCAAATCTTCGCCTCAAACCAAACCAACCACTCAAAAGAACCCTGTAACCACATCTCCCTGACAGAGATAAACTAGGTACTCTGAAGTCAAAGGTTTCCTGCAAACAGACCTACCTACCCCTCACAGGTATGTACTTAACTCGCAGACGAGGTACGACATCCTATGCGGGTTCAACGTCACAGACTTTCAAAAGCGATGATACGATACCCAGAAGGTGTGGCATCATCGTCCCTTGAAGCGGCCTCACTTAGTCGAATCCCAATTGATAGGTCCCCAGAGTCGACAATCCTCGGGTCAGACAACTTGTCGAGCCCTAAGGGCCGGCAAGAAGCATCAAAGAGAATCTCGTCCGAGCGTAGATTTCGTGGATAGCTGGTGCGAGCTAAGCAAGCAGGCTAACCACTACTCTCTACTTCTAAGTCTATGTGCAAACTCAAGCCCAGGTCCGACTTATCTCTCAATCTAACCCTCTACCCAGCACAACAACAATATACAGTACTGAAAGTAAAGGCAGAAAGGTAAATACATATAAAACCCCATACGGGAAAACAAGCGCTAGGATTGACTCGCATAGGGATGGTTATCCCCTGCAGTGTCGCCAGCTGTCGCTGCTGTGAAAATTGGCGCCGGCTATGAAAGAAGAGTTGCCACCGTGCGTTATTTATCCCACAAGAGGGAAAGGAAACGCTCAGAGTAAACTTAACACAAAGAGGGAAAGGAATGGTCATCGCAACCAAATCCTGGATTCAAGAGTCGGTTACGCAAGGGGAAGGTGTTAGCACCCCTCACGTCTGTCGTACTCGATGAGATCCACGCTTGTTTTCTATCTAAGGGTATGTTATTCTATCTATTCTAAAGGTCTGGGCTAAAAAGAAAAGAAAATGACTCGGCAAAGCATCGCGCTTTATGGCTACGTATTCCCACCTAGAACGAGAAATCAGAGTCAACGTAGTTCGCCTACCTACGGGAAAGGAGGGGAAGGTTGCTCGCTAGGATATCGCATCCTATGCCTACATACTTTCATACGACATGAAAGATCAGAGCAAACGTAGTTCGGGCTGCGGAAGACACAAGCTTGTCTGACAGTTTTTTATCTCCTTCTGAAAAGGGTTTTCCTGATTAAGGGTCCAAGCGGACAAAAAGAGTTTGAATGTTTGTTTGAGTTTTTTACGAAAGAAATGTTTTTTTAGTCTGTTTGCAACTTGTATTGCACTAAAGACTTGTGATCTGAGAGTGACTACGTCACATGTCACCCTAAGGGTACCATACTAAGCAACCAGATTACTGCAGAGTGACCCTCCAACAACCTTTTCTCAAATAGCTTAAGGCTCATTGCGTACAGCACGCGTTATCCTTATTACTGTGTTTTTGAATTGTTTTGAGATGAGAGGAGAAAGACGCTCTAAAAAGTCTATGGTTGAAAGGGAAACTAACCTAATATTGTCATGCATGGGTAAAAACCTAATGTCTGTCATAATTTCCTCTTGCACAGAGGAAATCTGAGATCCTAGGGGATAAACAGCAAAAGACAGCAAGCAAATACACAGTAAACAGTAAAATGCATGCAATACAGCAATACCATTGAGGCAAGAGAGAAAACAACAGGAAAGAGGAGATAAGCTCCACCTCAAGCCTAGGGGTAATCAACACAAGCAATCCGACAATACAGAGAAAAACAAAAGACACAGAGGAGACAGCCCAAGCAGCAGTACCAAGCTCCTACAGCAAACAACAACAGCAACTCTAAACAGCAAAGTTGAATAAACAACAAAGTTGACAGCAAAGGCTTCATCTTCAAGCAAGCTTCTATCTTCAAGCTCCAACAAGCACACTCCAAGAGGAGGATTAATCATCAAGATCAAGTTATAATGTTAAGAAACTTAATGACAACCAAAGGAAATCACTAAGAACTCAACATTGCAAATGAAAGGTATCCTCAAAGTTCTACTCACTTGGGCATACCACTCATCCCTCCTAAGGAGAGATGGAGTTTCCCAAGGAGGACTTTATGTCATTGGATAGAATAGAGGCAAACAATGCACTCCATGTTTGAAGAAAGAATCAAAACTAGGTCTAAGGCACTTCCTAAAACCCTAATTTCCTAAGCTCCTAAGAAACTTCCACAAGAAGCAAAGCCTTCAACTCCAAGCTCCAATCTTCAATCCCAAGTATCTGGTATAGATCTTGAAACAGAGGTACTTAGATCTCATGGCTTGCTTCAAAAAGCTCCAGAAACTTTCAATGATCCACAAGGAAGAGATTGCACACCTCAATTTGGCTTGAATTAGCTCCAAACTCAGAATCCGATTTGAACTTGCAGTTGAGAAAATTTTCTTGCTCTTTCTTGCTCTGGCGCGAAATGAAGCTCAAAATTGATCTGAACTCACTCTAATGAATATATAGAAGAATTTCATGGGCTTTTGAATCCAAATTGAAGCCTAAAACAGTGGTTTGCATTTTCTGGTTTTTTCATCCAAAGGCAATGTATCAGTCGTGTATTGCAAGATTTGCATTGGTTCTAGAAGGTTCTCACACCTTGCACATGCCATTTAGAATGAGTTTGAATGGAGAAATTAGCCTGAATTGCCTTATGCATGATTTTGCATATGTAACTTACAAGTGATGTAACCATATGCTATCTCTCAAAATCTGACTTGCACTCAAAATTCTGGCATTGCCAATGCTCTTAGAATGTGATTTCCAATCAGAAAATGCACCCATTTGCTTGGTTTGAGGCATCTAGCACAAAAATGCATTTTCCCCTCCTTTCCATATTTGAAATTTCTTCCTTTTCAAACCATTTCAAGTGACTTTTTGATATGAGCCAAACCAAACTCTCATGACCACTTGGTTGCACTCAAAACATCATTTTAAGCAAGTTACATGTTGAACAAATTTCCATTTGAAGCTTGCAAGTTGGAGATATGGACCTATAATTGAAAATGACCTATAATCTCACTTTTCCAAAATACCCCTGACTTGTAAACCTCATAACTTGAGTTCTACAAGTCCGATGGAAGACTTCTAGTACAATTTAGAAAGCTAAGATCATGAGGAACAACTTTCGTGTTGACCAAAAGTTCAGGTGAAACATCCTTCTAGGTCAAAAATAGCCTTGAAGTCAGATGATTTTCACAGACAAATTTCAGAGTCATCTGAGGACCTATAACTTGTCTGGACCATAACTTGAGTTATATAAATCCTCTTGAGGACTTCTGGTACTCAAATTAAATGTATTGAGGTTCTCTACAAGTTTCATGTTGGCCAAAGATCCATTTGAAACTTTCATCTTGACTTATGTGGCCTTGAAGTTAGGCACTAAACAGGGTAATTTGCACTGAAACCCTAATTTAGCAACTTCCCACATTCTTGATTCTTCTTGATTTGATCTTGGCACAACACCAAAAATGTCTTATCACATCATTTCATGAACTCCATGACCTCAAAGTAGACTTTGATACTCTTAAATTGCACAATTGACCTAGGGTTGATCCAGATGAAACCCTAATTGCTTGCACTTCAACTGTGGCTCTTGCATTTGAATCAATAACTTGATTTAGCTCCAACATGGCTCCCTAGGAACTCCATGAGCTCTATACACATCTCATATTCACACTTCATGCTTCACATCCCATTGATGGTCCTCAACTGATCAAGATCTCCCATCATCTCCTGATGACTTGGATGACTTCTCAAGCTTGGATAAGATTTCTTGCTAGGCTTCTCACACTTGATCCCCTGTTGGATAAATGATATGCCATTATATGCAAATGATAGAACTATGAAAATGATAATGCAATGAAACATAAACCAGGTAAAAGATGTTGAGCAAATTTTGGGGTGCAACACACTGCAGGAAATGGCATCAGAAACTTGGCGGCTCTTTCTCGGATCCAGGATACATATGGATCAAAAGCTTTGTTATTGCTTTTTCCTAGCAAAACTTTTCCTTTTCTACGAATTTTGCTCCAAGCCTTCTCTACCTTAACCAAAGTGTCACCTTCTAGCAACCCCGTGAGATACATAGATTCCTGTATCTCTTCTTCTTCAGGAGGACCTCTTAGTGCATATCCAAATTGTCTTACCAGCAAAGAGGGATTGCAATTGATACACTCGTTCCTTCCGACCAGGGGGACGTTAGGAAAGCCACCGCAACTATGCACAATTTCCTTGCCCAGTAGATCTCTATCAAACCAGATGATATTGTCAGTAGACAAACCCATCAAACGTGCAGACCAAGGTGAAGTCTCAGCAAAATCAATAAACGGACCCGTCTTAGGAAGGTGGCTAGCAAACCACTTATACAGCAAAGGAGCGCAACATGCCACATTCTTCCCCTTTCTGTTTTCATTCTTGCTGTGAACTGAATGATAAACGTCTCCGAGGAGAATGGGCACTGGATTCCTGGAAGCAAATATGTGGCAGGCATCCATACCTATGAAATCCGGGTGACTCGGGAATAACACGATGCCATATATGCAGAGGGCTAAGATGGCATTGAATACAACCCAGCAACCCTTCTTGGAAAACCCTTGGGCCTTCTCCACCAGGAAAGGCAAAGAGAAACCATAAACTCCAATCTTTCTGGACAACATCCCTTTCAGCTCTGAGTCATCTAAATGAAGGGCAGCAGCCAACTTACCCAAGTTAGGTTCACCATCAACACGGTAATAAGGCATCTGATTCAACAAAGGTACCCACAGCAAATCAGAGTACTCTTCTAAGGTTGGAGCTAGGACATAGTCTGGAAAAACGAAGCATCTGAGCTGCGGGTCATAAAACTGCAGAAGAGCGTAGAGGCCGTTCAACTCGTATGTAGAAAGCTTACACACAATATTCAGAAGTCTCCCATAACTCTTTCTGAAGTCCTCAATCACTTTCTTATCAGCCAAAGAAATCAAACCACGTAACTCTCGGATGTCAGGTGTTGGTAGCTTGTAAGCCACTGTTTTCTTCAGAGATGCCATGTCAGCCATGAGGATCAAGATCACTAGAACCAGGGGAGAAGTATGCACCTGCAACACAGACACACGTTAATGATATGCAAATGAGAATGCAAAAATGCAAAAATGCAAACATGTGGCAGGAGATCAAAATGACTGTGCTGTTGGTTGAGAAGGACCAAAATTCTGCTTCGGCGAGAATATAACACAGCTCTGATGATTAGGACCCACTGATACCAATATCAATGATTCAAACTGTCAAGAGAAAACCAGGTTATCTGAAGGTAAAAGTTTCCTGCATAGCCCAGCCCCGCTCACAGGTATGGACCTAATCCACTGACACATGTATGGCATCCTATGCGTTCCTCAGCGTCACATACTTTCACGAAACGATGATACGTTCACCATTTCTGGTTTGGCATCATCACTCCCTGAAGAGGCCTCACTTAGCTGAGTCATAAATTATCGGTCCCCAGAGTCAACAATCCTCAGATCCAAAATCCGCTCGAGTCCAAAGGACCGATAGGAAGTCATCAAAGAGAACCTCGTCTGAGTGTGGATTACATGGGAACTGGTGCGAGCAAAGCAAGCATGTCCACCACTAATCCACTCTAATGCTAGGTATATGCTCAAGCCTGGGTCTGGCTTCTCACTCATCAGAATCAGTCCCTCCCACAACAGCACAACAAACAATCATATTATACTGAAACTAAAATGCAGGAAAGTAAAGTGCGATAAATAAATGCAAACCCAACAAATAAACACGCAAGCGCTAGGAATGACTCGCCTAGGGGACGTTGGATCCCTAGCAGAGTCGCCAGTTGTCGCTACTGCGAAAATAAGGTGCCGACAAAACAGAAGAGTCGCCACCTTTCGTTATTTATCCCACAGAAAGGGAAAGGAAACGATCGGAAAAACCTGACGAAAAGGTATAAGACAGGGTCATCGCAACCATGTCTGGGTTCGGGAGTCGGTTACGCAAAGGGAAGGTATTAGCACCCCTCACGTCCATCGTACTCGATGAGATCCATGCTTGTTGTGTTTATCTAACGGGTTGGTTATCTATCTACCTATCAAGGCTGGCTCAAAAAGAAAAGAAAAGTGACTCGGCAAAGCATCGTGCTTCGTGCCTACGTATTCTCGTTAGAGAACGAGAAATCATAGTCAACGTAGTTCGACTAACTACGGGTAAAGGGAAGGTTGCTCGCCAAGATATCGCATCTTGTGCCTATGTATTCTCGTCATAGAAATCAGAGCGAACGTAGTTCGGGATAACGAAACACGGGTTGATTCATCTGTTTTTTACCCGAGTAGGGTTAACAAACAGTTTCAGCAGTTTGGTGTATACAACTCGCTCAACGGAGACTTGCGCGTTACCGTTTGCGGTAGAACTGAGAGCTAACGACACTCTTTTTCTAAAAATGTTTCCTTGAATTAAGGGCCCACGGGGCAAAATAGGTTTGAAGTTTGTTTTTATCTTTTAAGGGAGAAGTGTTTTTTATGGATGTTTGTAGTTCGCACGACACTAGAGACTATGACTTAGGAGCGAATGCATCGTATATCGTCCAAAGGACATATGCTAAACACTCTAGACGATTGAGAGGAGACCGCTCAATTATCATTTCCCAAGTGGCTTAAGGCTCGTAACGTACTATATGAATTTGCCTTTATTACGTTTTTTACTGTTGTTTTGGAGATGAGAAGAGAACGAACTCTACAGGGGAAACTGTCAAGCCCTAATGTTGTCATGCCATGGATTCATCCTATGGTTGAGTTTGAAACAGGGAACTCCTAGATGTTATCATGCAAAGGTTTCAACCTAAAAGTCTATCATCACTTCCTTGTCAAAGGAAGTGAGAATCCTAGGGGATCATGTCAATGGGAAACAGAAAACAAACTGCAAAAATCATTAAAGCAAATAAAACAGGAAAGTAAACAGTAAAGATGCACATGGAATGCAGCAATACAAGCAGAGGGAGAAACTCAACCTCTAAGCAAACAAGCAAAGAGAATAAACAAAAACAGACAAGCAAAGGGAGGGTCACCTCAACCTTTCAATGCAGTCATGCTCCTAGCCTACAATACTCTAAGCATGAGACTATCCTAATGCAACAAGCAAATCAATCAAACAGGGAAGGGAAATGGTAACCAAGATGAGCAATAGGGAAGTCATCCCAGGCTACACCAGGTTAGATGTGTGTCAACACAAGAGTCCATCATGGGCTCAACCTCTTGAGGAATGCACAGAATCCAACCAAGGGAAGGATTAGGCTCTCCCAAGAGGGATCCTATGTCAATAGGACAGAGAAAACTAGGTATTGGTCCTAGATGTCAATCTAAGGTATCTGGTTAAAGTGTATCAGAACAGAATGTCCCTCTAAGGCTCAACCTGTTGAGGAATGCACATAATCCAACCAAAGGAAGAATTAGGCTCTCCCAAGAGGGATCCTAAGAAAGGGACTTGGACAAAGAAGACAGTATAAACCAAAGGAATATACCATGCCATGAATGTCAATCCAAGGCTCAACCTCCTGAGGAATGCATAAAATCCTACCAAAGGAAAGATTAGGCTCTCCCAAGAGGGATCCTAAGAAAGGGAATTGGACAAAGAAGACAGTATAAACCAAAGGAATATACCATGCCATGAATGTCAATCCAAGGCTCAACCTCTTGAGGAATGCATAGAATCCAACCAAAGGAAGGATTAGGCTCTCCCAAGAGGGCTCCTCATCAAGACTTGAAGGAAGAGGATAGGGCAAAACCCAGGAAAGAAACCACACAGGGGAAAGAAGCCATCACAGAAACTTCTGAGAAACCCTAATGACTAGCTACAAGGATCACCTAAACTGAGTGGATTCAAAAGCTCTATCAATGCTTAATCAATGTTCTAGATAGGTATCAACCTAAGCTCTATTCTATAAATAGGGAATTTGAAGCCTAGAGTTAGTTAAAGTTCACTTTAAAGACTAATCTATGAGGTAAGCTTAGATAGGATCACCTAAAGCACAATCAACTTGTAAATTCTAGTTAAAATAGGAAAATCAATCCTAAAAGGATAGGAAAAATACTAAGGCTTCCTAAGTGTGTTAAGGAATCATGGTACAAAATCCAAAGCCAAGACCTAAATCTAAAGGGTCTAAACAATTTCTACACTTAAAGGTATGCTTAAGGGAATCCACAAGGGGAAGGTCCTAGAAATCTATCTCAAACCTATACCTAAAAGCATCTAAAAAATCAAAGAAAAATGCCACAATATTCTACAATGTATCAACATTCATCATACAAAAAATCAGACATTTCTATGGATTATTGAAAGAGAAAGAAAATCACAAAGATAGACATGTCACTTTTCAATTATTAAAAACACATTAAAAGAGAAACTATGCAATTAATTGAAAAAGAGATGGAAATCAAAATAAAAATCATGAAAAAATTCTACACATATTCAAGTATCTCCAATATTTTTCTCATGATTTTATGACTTCATTTAATATTTTCCTTGAATTAAAATGGAACAGCCATCAAATAAAAAGCAAAAGAAAATGAAATTAAAAAAAGAAACTGAAGGGGTGCTGGAAGTAACTCTCGTGCTTGTACTTCTATTGGGCTTGCGCAATGGGGGTGGGGATAGCGAAATGATCCAAAGCCCAACTGAGTTTCTTAATGAAACTCAGTGTTTTGCACAATGCAAAGGGTCATTCGCTGATTGAGCATGGCCGTGCGATACGAATACGGAGTCCATGATTTCGCGTGATCTAACGGTTAGCATTAAATCTGGGCGTTTGAATTAAAAACGGAGGGAAGGTTCACACGGTGGCTGGGGCAACACACAGACGGTGGCCGGCCTAGCACCAGTCATCTTCTACCTTTCACCAAAAATGGAACTTCTTCATTTCTTGATCAAAACTAGATTTTCTTGAACCAAAACTATGTGATTTTTCATGTAGAATCCGAATATGCAATTTATTTCTACTTTCCTCCATTAAAACTCAAAAATAGTGAACATCCAAGAATCTCTCAAGAAATCTCAACTTTCACAAAAGCCAAAATTGAAGGCACTAATCTCTTCCCCTCACTTCCTACATCAATATTCTATGCTTCTTTTCCATTTTCATCCAATATTTAGAGAGAAATCCAAACTACAACCTAAGGTGTTCTGTCAAGAATTGTCACGAAACTTATCCATTCTAATCCTAAAATGTTCTACACTCTGTAAGGATCACAATCATGTGAAAATAGCATAACAATTCATCAAGAACAGAGCGTATGGATGAAAGATAGGAACCTGTTAATAAGCTTCGACAGAGGCTTGAATTGTGGATGAAGCTTCAAGCAAATCGTCCAGAATCCATCAATGAACCTCACTGAAGCTTTTTGCAATGATAATTTGGACTAAAAATGGCTCTATCTTCAAAATCGAATTTCCACTTTTCTCCACTTTTTCTTAACTCAATTTTTTGTTATCTTCCACCAAATTCTGTTATGGCAGTTGGGAATCATCCAAGAGATTATATGCAATGGATCTAGAGTGATTAGAAGCTCAATTGGAGCCCATGGCAGCCCAATTCAAAATCCAAATTTTTGATTATGGAGCTTTGTGAAACTCATCAAAACAGAGCTATCAAGCTTGCTTATTGATTCATTCTGGTTTCTTATGATGTAAGGAAGATGTGTGGATGGGATTGAGGCCTTGAAAATGAATGGATGGTTGATTTTGCATTTGTTGCTTAAAGATGAAGAAACCATGAAATTGGCATAACAAATGACTTCAAACTTAATTTCTAATTTTTCCAATGTTCTTAAAACATCAATTGGACTCAAAACAAGCACAAATATGACATGAATAGGTTCCAAAATGAATTGATTTGAATTAGCCCTTTTCAAGCTTCCTTTAATGATTCATTCATGAATTTTTCCTCACACATTTCTCATTCTAACCCATATTAATTTTTCCTCACACAATCCCCACGTTCAGTGTGGTTACCACGGTGGCTCTCCAGGGCATTCGACGGAAGATTGTAAAGCGTTTCAGGCGAAAGTACAACAGTTGATCGACCAAGATTGCATTTCCTTTCGAGAAGGATTTCTGTTTGTTCATACCAACCTCTCAGCTGTCTAAGCTCGTAGATTCAGAAGGTTGTTTTCAAAGGAGCCAGTGATTCAGACAGGCGGGCGCCTCGACATTGGCAGTCCTCAGACTTTTATATCATTTGCATTTGCAGTTTTCTTTCTGTCAGTTACTATTTGCTGTAAATATTGTATGTTTCGAATGGTGAAATTAATAAGGTGACTATGCATTTTTCTGAATTAATCATGTCGCTGACGCTCATCTATTGCATTGCACTGACACTTGCATTTCATTCACTCCACTTTGTCACATGATTAGCAAAGATTGGAGGGAGGATGACGAAATAAACTCATGACCGATGATCGTATGCTTTCAGATAAGACCTTACCGATGACGTACAAGGCATTGTTTCAAATCTCTTAAACACTGGAGATATAAGGAGTTAGTCCCTTGTTAACCACTTTGAGCCAGGAAGTAGAAGTTTTTTCGGACTTTTTAACCCTCACATCTTAACCCGGGGCAGGGTAGTTGTCAGTTAGCTTGACCGAGCGTTCAAGTCTTACAGAGGAATGTTTCCATTCGAGGACCAATAACAGTTATGCCTCTCAAGAGGTCGTACTTCGTCAACCACAATCTTTAAAATTCATCAATTAGGAGTGAAACAGTTGTAATCCTTTCGGAGCAATCAAGACAACCAGTGTCACACGACTTTGTGCCAAAAGGAAATGAAAAAAGAAATAAGAAAGCCCGCTAAGTAAAAAGAAATGAAAAGCTGGAAAAAGTTAGGGCATCCCGCTGGACTTCAAAAAGAAAAAAATCGAAAAGAACTCAAAAGGAGTCAGTCCAGGCAAAAGTTAGGGAATAAAAAAGAATAGAAAAGAAGCGATGGAAAAAAAAATAGATCCCCAGCGAAGGACAAAGTTGTGTATACAGACACCGAAAACGAAGAAGGAGTAACTATCGCTCCGAAACCTTGTGAGTTCCTTAGCCGTGGTCCTTACCATTCAACATACCTCTCGAAGAGGCGAGCGCTCGTGCTAAGTTAACTGAACTTTAGGATCGGAGATCATCACGTAGAAGGGGTGGGTACAAATCAAAATTTGAGCCAAATATCCTTTGTTTCACGAACCGTGAACCCGACCACGATACAACCCTTAAAAGACCTAATTGAGGTAGGGTTTATTCTAAAAGCGCATTACAATAAGGTTGAGTAACCTGACTCCTGCTTGATTTGCTAATCATATCCTTGTTGTATTTTTCACTGATCAAATCAGCACTACGTTTGAACTTAGTTTCATTCATCACTCACAATCATGACACGTAAATGAGTGACAGCACAAATTTTTTTCAAAATCTGCATAAACATTGCATTAAAATTACTATTCGTGAACAGACGATTGTTACTTGCAGGCCAGTAGTTGACATGAAGGAAATTCCAACAGGGAATAATCGAACAGGACTGAAAAATATAGTAGTCTGAACCAGAATGGTGTATGTTGTGAAACCCTGTGAATCAGGGGCATTAATTTCCAGTAAGTTCAGAATCAGTTAGTCTGAGGACAAGGCCCAAAGCATCAGTTGATTATGGGGCAGTTGGTTTGAGAGGCAGTTGACCAGAAGTGAGTCTTCTCGAGAACCGATCAGGGGCAATTAGGCAGAACGTTGAGTTTTGAAATAGATACTTCAGGTGGATAATCAGATCAGGTTAAGTCGCTCTTACGCTCATTCAGGGGCAAAGTCACTTCAGAGATAGTGAAGACCAACTGGGTTGACAATTGTTTGATTGAGGTTGAATCCTTTTGTCGTACAGATACCGGGGCAAATATTCTCGAAGTCATCTCGTAGCAAGTCGCTCAAAGCTAGTATTCCCAAAAGTTGGATTGGGGCAAGTTAAGTCGTACTGGGGCAAGTTGTTCAAGCAAGCCTGTTTATCCCCAGCCAGAGTTGAGTATCAGGGAATCGTGTCAATACCCTTATCAAAAACCTGAACCTTCTAAATAAGAAGAGCCGTGTTGTCGATGGATTGCTATCCTACAGTTTAAATCTGTTACCTGTCAGAACTCCGTAACCAAGTCGTTTCCAAAGCCCAGGTCTCGCCTGGAAAACCGGTAACCAGTTCTCGTCTGGCCCATGCTTCCGTAAACATCAGTTCTCGTCTGGTGTGGTTTATTGTGGCATCAGTTCTCGTCTGGTGCATGTTACCTTTTAACCAGTCCCTGTCTGGTCATCAATTCTCTAACCTGTTTGTTACATCAGTTCTCGTCTGGTGTATGTTATTGGTACCAGTTCTCGTCTGGTCACCGTTTCTTTAACCTATTGTTGTATCAGTTCTCGTCTGGTACATGTCAGTTTTCAGCCAGTTTTCTCCTGGTTGTCTTTTTCTTTACCTATTGCCCAGTCAGCCCCGTCTGACGTTCAAAACATAAAATAAAAAAACCAATTTTCGTTCAATTTTCCTAATCTATTTTGCTATCAGTTCTCGCCTGGTAGTCTACCTTTGAATGCTAGTTCTCGTCTAGTATTTTCCATCTTGTTAATAACCCGTTGTTATCCTAAAAAACCAAAAAATGTGTAAATACCCGATACAATAATATTGTCACGTTTCCCGATACGAAGCTTAATGGATGCCAGTTCCCCGATTAATGTTTGAATTCCTTGTGGACGTTGTTAAATCAGAATTACTCCTTTTCAGCAGTTGAAAGTTGCGTATTATTCTCGGAAGAATTGAGATTGTATTTTACCCCGCATCAGAGTAGGATCAGGAGTATCCCCAGCCGATTAAGATTGATATCTTTGACAGTAGGGGCATTCTCCAGCAGTGAGCCGTTCACAATCAACCCCTATTGGGTTAATCCCCACAGAATACAGTTTGACAGTGGTTAGAAAGAATATCGTCGAGATGATTATGTGATAACCGATTACCTTCAGTGGAATTGACTTTACCTCCGACATTTATTTTGCCAAGCGGTTTGTAGACCTGGTGTTCTCTGGCAGCTAGAGCTTACATTAGCATTTGCATATATCGTCATGTGTGCATCTACCAAAACGCATAGCATATTCATGCCGTATGGGGCATTGCATTTACGAGTACATAGCATATCCATGCCGTATAGGGGATTGCATTTACAAAGCGCATAATATTTACATGTCATATATGGCATTGCATCATTTCAAGCATACGCATGTCGAAACATAGACCAGGGTGGTTACCTATTGGCTCTCGAATCTGTTCCCCTGCAGAGTTGTTTGGTTAAGCTTCTCTACTCCCCCCAGCGGAGTATTTCCTTCATATTTGGTTGTTACGTCAGCACTAAAAAAAAAGAGAAAGATTGACATATATCAAACTTCTGAAGCTGCCGCCTTCATCGTAATAGGTGCCAGGCAGTTCAATTCAGAATTCCCCAGGAGAGTTTCCTCAGGTTCGCTGGAACCATGAGTCGACAGAAAAGATCCCATAGTAGATGGGAAGGTGTTTGATTTTTTTGAAGCATTGTTCCGAAGAATCAGTGCCTGTGGCGTCACGCAGGTGATTGATGTTGAAAAAAACAGCAGAAAATTTATCAGATAATTGACCAGTTGTTGCCGGGACAACCAGACTTCAGTTTATTAGACACTATTTCTCAAGAAGTTTTGCAGTTTATTTTGCGGTTGGCAAATTTCAGGGTTCATTTGTATTCAACCATCTTCTACCTTCGAATGATTAAAGGCTGCGCGCTCTTCAACCATTCAGGTTCAAGCCGCTTGAATAGGGGCAGCTGTTGCACCCTAAAATTTGACCAACCGGGTCCCGCATCTGGCTCGATGTTTCAACGCATTTCGCATTAGCATTTACATACTGCATATAGTGCATTTTCTCAATCATGGTGATTTTATCGGGATTACAGCCCTGCTGTCGCATTTCGGGTATTTCAGACCAGTTCAGATAATCGGAGGTTATTTTGAGAAGTCACGCGCTTCCTGGGTGTTTTCAGTACGCAGTGATTTTGGAGTTTCTTAGTGTCCGGGTTTACTGCTCGCTTCGATCTGGTCTTGCGTTTTTTTATGTTGGTTATTTGCCTTTGTTTGCATTTTTTAGGATTTAATAGCCTTTTATCAATTTTAATATAGATTTTCTAGAATTTAAATAGATCTTTTTTTAGCTTAAATCATTTTAGACATTAGTTTCTTTTAGATATTAGTATAGATTTTTAATATGGTTTCTCTAGGTTTTAAATGAGAATTAATATAGATCTTTTAATAGATTTTTTTTAATAGATATTAATAGATAATAGATTTTAATACTTGTAGAATTTAATAGAAAGTTTTTTAGAAATTAACAGTTTTTTAAGATGTTAATCTTTTTAGAATATTAGATAATTAGATATTAATAGATATTAATATAGATTTGTTTTTAGAAATTAAGAGGTTAATTAAATCTAGATTTTGATTTGTTTAGAATGGATTAAAGTTGTTTAGATAAATATTAGTTTAATTCAGATTTTAAATAGTGAGTTTAGTGTAGGTTGCAGTTAAATTTCGTTTAGCTTTATTTAGATCTAATTAGCAGTTCTTTTAATTACCATTAGCCATTTAATTAGGTCACTAATTGGTTTTACTTCATTCATCTTTTTTTTAATCAGTTGGATCCATTTTAATTCAGAGTTTTTGGTTTTGTTATATCATTTTCGTTGGGCCCAGTTCAGAGTTTGGAGGCCCATTCTCCAGTCCAAGTTCTCCTAGTCCAAGTGCAGTGACATGTGTCACTATAAAAACCAAGCCACGCGTACAAGCCAGAAACTAGCCACCTCACTTCCTGCTTGCTCTCAGAACCTTCCACGCGTATTCCACTCTCTCCTTTCCAGCAACGCGTGGCGTCCATGCAAGACCTCCCTCTGACTCCCCCGTGACACCTGTCCCGTCCTCACCCTTCACCGGTTGCATGGCCGGCGGCCATGCAACCACCGCACTAACCGTCTCCGATAACCCCTAACTGCTCCGACCGTCGTCAAACTCGCCGGAACTAGAAAAAACACTAGAATTCATCCTATTCCCAGATACCTTCATCCTCTCCGATTCAACAATAATCACCAACTATTCAGCGAATCATTCATCAAGCGTCTCCGATCAATCTTCATCTGCAAAGAGCATTCATTATTTCCAGAAGACGTTCATCGTCAGTTCATCATGTTCATCGGAGATTCATCATAATGTTCAAAACCAGATCTTCATCCACCACACTTAAAGCTACCGCCGGAAACTTCAACCGATGTTCTACATCTTCAAATCAAGTCTCAGATTCACCGTTCGTCAACATGCAAGAATCGTCCTCAGAATCCCAGAGATCTTCATACTTCGCCAGAAACTTTCAAGATCCTCATCAGAACATCATGTACGTCCAAGCTTCGAGATATCAAAATCGTCAAGATTTAATGTGGATCTTCAACATGCATCTGTCATCAATGCATCCTCTATTCATCTTCATCAAAAAAAGAACAGTTCTCCAGATCAAGAACCATCATCAATGCTAACTTCGAGATTCTTCCAGATCTTTCGTCAATACCTTCAGATCTTCCGATTCAAGACTTTCAACAACTTCGTAACAATTTCCAGAAATCTTTCAAGGTCTTCAACGAGCAACGTGCAAGCCACGGATGAAGTTGCTTTCAGAGATTTGCAATAACTTTGTTGTTCTAGTTTGTTCATTTATGTTGTAGGTTGTGAAACGAAAGTTGAAGATGATATGGGAGAGGTTGAAGGATGATTGGAGACGAAGGTGAGAGGTTGATACGGAGGAGGAAACGAGAGAGAGAGAGTTTGGAGAAGAGAAGAGTGAAACGGCGCGTGTGGTTAGTTGTGAACAGTAAAACCGAGGAAACTAGGGTTTGAGTAGTTTGTTCTGAATTTCGGACTCAAGAGTGTGGGTGTGGGCTTCTAAGCCCAGCAGCGTTTTTTTTTACACGCACACCCCCGTTTTTGGCGCACCCCCTCCCACGTCTGAGTGTGCGGATGGGCTGGGCCCAATTCGCCACTACTGATTCCACCCTCCATTTTTTCTTTACCCCCCTCCCGTTTCTGCATACTTTTTGCTGGGCTGGGCCCAGTCTCCTTTGTTTTTACTGTTGTACCCCCTGGCTGCTGTTTGAACCTCTCTTGTGTTTTTCTTTGCTTTTTTTATTATTTCCTTTTATTTTCTTTTGTTTAGAGATTTTAAAAAAAGGAAAAAGAATATTTGAGAAAAAAGAA
Organism: Lathyrus sativus; assembly: GCA_963859935.3. Lineage (NCBI taxonomy): Eukaryota > Viridiplantae > Streptophyta > Magnoliopsida > Fabales > Fabaceae > Lathyrus > Lathyrus sativus. The sequence goes on from OZ012738.1 coordinate 604,722,099, forward strand.
TAATAAAAGAATATTGAGAAAAGAATATTGAAAAAAAATAATATTTGAGAAAAGAATATAGAAAAAGAAATATGAAAAAATATGAGAAAAAATATTAAAAACAAAAAGAATATATGAAAAAAAATATGAAAAAGAATAGAAGAAAAAAATAGTAAAAAAGGAATATAAATATTAGCGCATAGATTTAATATTTTCTTTTTAGGATATAGTTTCCTTTATAGATTTTATGTTGCACTTTTTAGAATAGATTTAAATGTCCACTTGTTAGGGGACTATTTTCCTTGATTTTCCATTATAGATGGATAGGATAGTATTTTTTAGGAGTTTAGTCCTATTTCTCAATAATTGTAATTTCTTTAGAATATTAATAAAACGAGATTTGAGTTGTGGTCCCGAAAGTAGCTGAACTACAGCTGCTCTGATTTCTCGTACTGAGCGAGAATATGTAGGCATAGGATGCGATATCCTAGCGAGCACACTAACAACTAACTCTTTTGTTCTATCACTGCTGTTCGATCGAGACTTTCCCGCTGACGACTGATTGTTCCCCTTTCTCTTGCCCTTGCGCATGTGAGACCAGATCGTAGTTTTAGTTCCCATAGGTTCCCGTACCTTCAAAACCAATTTAAATCTCTCACTTCATGTGTGATCGAGAACACCCTGCCTAGCCGTAGTTAGCCTGAACTACGAAAGCTCTGATCTTCCATGCTGTGTGGAAGTACGTAGGCACAAGACGCGAAGTCTTGGCGAGCCAATTCCCTGTAGTTTCCCGAACTACGTAGACTCTGACTTTCTCTCTTGAGAATACGTAGGCATAGAGTGCGATACTCTATCGAGTCCATTCCCTTCCGTTTAGGTTTAGCAGCCGTAGATAGATTGTTTTTGCATCCTTTAGACAAACCAAGCAAGCGTGGATCCCGTCGAGTACGACGGACGTGAGGGGTGCTAATACCTTCCCCTTGCGTAACCGACTCCCGAACCCAGGATTTGGTTGCGATGACCATTCCTTTCCCGTCTTTGCGGTAGGTTTACTTCGAGCGTTTCCTTTCCCTCCTTTGGGATAAATAACGCACGGTGGCGACTCTTCTGTTCAGCCGGCGCCGATTTTCGCAGTAGCGACAAGATGAAAATCACATCTTGAGTTATATGGTCTTGAAGTTACGCACTAAACTAGGGGATTTTTCACTGTCAAGCATAGCAACCCTAGCCTAGGAACTCCTCACACTCTTGATTCATGATGAGTTGAACTTGGAATCATCCCTTGGGCATCTTAATACATCAATCCATGATAAAATGGCTTTAAAATTAGGTCTCAACCTTCTTCAAATCATCTGTTAACCTAGGGTTGACCAAATGAAACCCTAGTTGTACCAATCTTGGTTATAGCCTCATATACTTCACATGATGACCTGTCTAGGCTTCAAAATGACTTTCAATACTTCTCATGAGCTCTCTCAAGGCTTCAAGTCCAACTTCATGGCTTCAACATCATCAGATGACCTCTCACAACCTTCAGGTTATGAGATATGCATCCTTGTGTTCAACCCCTTCTCTGAGGATCTTTGGCTTCTATGATGAGGATATCAACCCTTGAATACTTGAATAAACCTCTTAGACAGCTTCATAACCTTAGTATCCCTTTGTTTGTAGTCATACCTCTTGATCTCCTGCACACATGTCAATGCAATACAAATGATAATGCTAAAATGAATGCAATGAAACACAAGCTAGGTTAAGAGAGGTTAGACAAATTTTGGGGTGCAACAGTCGTTAGATTCATAAAAAAACTTGAGAAGGATCAACAAGTTGAGACAATTGTTGTTGTTGTTGTAACGTAATATATAGCTCAATATCATTGAAACCAGAATACTCATGACTAAGAAACATATTACAAACATTTTCATCATCTCGAACCTTTAACTGAAAAAAATTGCATTGATTGTCGGCAAAAAACACTGGATTCTTGTAGGTGATTTGGCCAACTGGACCACACTGTATTTTCTTTTCTAATCTCACCTTCAAATGTAAAATTTTTTATCTTCTATTAATTGAAAACCTAGTAACTTTTGTATTTTGAAAATTGAAACCGGTTATGGTACAGTCAAATATCTCACCACTGAGATGTGCACTGATCATGTATTGTGGTGTTTGAGCCATAACAAATATGTTACTAAACTGGTATTTGGAAGAATTGTGGTGCAATTTTTCAGTGTACTAGTGTTTGATAAATGATATGATAATAAAATGTTAGTGAGTGTCAAGTGTATTAATATACAGATATATTATTGTTTTGTCTCAATTATCATTGTATATCTTCTTCCATGCAATTGTCTTGTCTTATTTATATATTCTTATCACCTTCCATGCATTAGTCTTGTATTCCTTTATATCTTTTTATTGAAGGTGAGAAAAACACTTAGAAGGGGGGTTGAATAAGGGTTTTGAAATAATTATGGCAATAAAAACAACACAATATTTTTATCCTGGTTCGTTGAACTCAACTAATCCAGTCCACCCTACCAAGGTGATTTGTCTTTCTCAACAAGGACTTAATCCACTATATTCAAACAGATTACAGTGTCAACCACTAAGAACAACTGTCTTAGTCTTCTCAAGAAATCCTGACCACAACTTAGTCTTCTTAAGGAACCTTTTACAAATAAATGTAAATTAACAAGTGTTTAAGATTCTTCTAAAAAGCTATATCACAACTGTGATTTTTACACTTAGATTAAGAATGAATAAAACTATTCAGTTTATGAAAAATATTGTATGAGAGGTTGAGAGTAGTTTTCAATTTGATTTCAATAATACGTCAATTCGTCAACTTTGAAATGCTGTTGAAGACATCCTTTTACAGAGCAGAAAGTCCAATGCTTGAAGACTGTGCATAGCAGAGTAGCTGTAGCCTTTTTGTCTTCTATTGACTTTAGCTTTCCTAGAAGAGGAATGTTCAGACAAATCCCTTTCGTCTGATTTCCTATGCTATACATGAATAAGGAAAGAGTCGTTTGGAATATGCCAACGAACATATCTTTGAATAATATCTTCTTCAACAAGCTTCTATCTCAAAGTCATCAACATTAGAGTCTTGATGTTATCAGAGTTTTGCAGCCAATGTGCTTCAGCGTGAATATCAATCAGAGCAGAGTTTGAATAACAGAGCCTCTATACTTGCAGCGAAAAGTACTTTCAGAGTCTTCTTGAAACAATGCTTGAAACTCTTCATACAAATTCTTCAACTACGCTTCAGAGTCTTCTGCAGCTTCTGCTTCAGAGTCTTCTGCAGCTTCTACTTCAGAGTCTCTTCTGGCAGCGCTCAGAGTCTTCTAATGACTTGCTTCTGGTGCTTCAGAGCTTTGTGTAGAGTAATGTTCAGATGCATTTTTGCTTCCATAAGAATATTTAATATAATATCTGAAACAAAAACACTTGAACAAAATTAGAGTATATATTTTCTTAATACAAAATTTCATTAGAGTTATCATCAAAACATAGAGATATATTAAACACCAATCTGTGTTCTAACATCTCCCCCTTTTTTATGATGACAAAAACATAGGAAATTTTGTTCAATAAAAGGATAAATATATAACTCCCCCTGAGATAAAGAATCTCCCCCTGAAATGAATACTCTAATAGAAGAAAATACTTCCCTTTTTGCATGAGTATACTTTTCAGATTAAGAGCCTGGTTAGAATATACTTTCTAGAATCAGATCTTGATTTACTTTCCAGAATCAGAGCTTGATTTACTTTCCAGAATCAGAGCCTAGTAATCAAAACCTGGTTTGAATTAAGGTCTGGTTTAGGGATTCTCAGGGTAACTTCAATGAATTTTGTCAGATGATACGTTATAGTTCTGAAAGACTAAAATTCAGTGTTAGTTAAAAATCTATTATGTCTGAATTTCATTTTAGTAACTGTTTATTTTTGAACAATCATAATTTCTTTTTCTCCCCCTTTTTGTCATAATCAAAAAGAAAAAAACTTTTTAAGACAGAAAAGAAGAACAGAGAAAAAATAATATGAAAACAGATAAGGAAACAGTCAACTTCATTGATAAACAGATATTCAGATAAATAACAAAACATCATCAACAACAAAAATAGCAAACAAGTGCACAAACATAACAGAAAAAACAACTAAGGTTGGCGAGAGGCTATCATCTTCAGAAGGTCTGTAATCTGAGCAGTAGATTCCTCTTGTCTAGTCATCCAAGTTTTAATCTCATATGTGGTTTGTTCTTGCTTGACCATCCATGTTCTGATCTCTTTGTTGTTGGCTTCTAGTTGAGCAAACGTTTCTTCTAAGTCTGGATTCTCTGTCTTGATTTCAGAAGAAGCAGGAGCAGATGCAGATGCAGAAGCTGAAGCATTATCAATGACCATAGCAGATGTAGATGCAGTTTCTTGAATCATAGAAGTAGATGCTTGTTCCAGAACCATTAGAGCAAACTGATTAGGCACAAGAGTTTCTTCAGCAATAGCCGCTTATAGAGGAGTATCTTCAGACATAGGTTCTTCAGCAGGTGCATTTTCCAGAAGAAGAACTGGAGATCTACTCATATTCAAAAGAGTATGTCTGATAACTTCAGCAAATTTCACCTTTGCATCATCAGAGAAAATGTCGCGAAGATTTGAAGCTACAGAGTTGAATCTTGAGATGAATCTGTTCCAAGAGGCTTCAGAAGCATCTGGATTCACACTAGACAAACACTCCTTCTTTACAGAAGATATCCACATGTTCAGTTCCTTCTTGAAGCCATCAAATAACGTGCTAAAATCCAATCTAGGTTTTGGTTTCAGAAAGTGTTATAGAGAGGGTGTTTTGGTGGTTTCAGATGAGGATGGTATTGTAAAGGTTGGGATAATGAACAGAGGACGAGGATAAGGTGGAGAGGGTTTAGCAGGTAAGATGCACATAAAAGGTTTAAATCTACGAATAGATGGAATGACAACAGAGGGCAAAGGATGATATGGAATAAAAGCTGATGATCTTGGTTTTGGATAAAAGTTTTTAAGTTTGAGTCCAGAGGGAAGGGCATCATATGGAAAAGGTTTTAATGAAGCAAAGGAAACAAAATTAGATGATCTTGGTTTTGGTTTTGGAGTGGGTTGAGTGAGGATAAGTTCAGATGAAGTAGATACATCTGGTTGTTTTGGTTCATAGCCTCGGAGTGATAGAGGTGAGTTTACTTTAGGGGGTAAATCAGATTCAGAAGAATCAGATGATGTAGAAGAATGACAAGATGTGGAGGAGACATAAAAGAGAGTTTTGAGAGGTTAGATGTCCAGAATATCTGAATCAGATATATAGGATTCAGATGGTTGAGGAATTTTTGGTTGAGGATCAGATGGGATAGGTTCTTCTGGTATAGATTGTTGGGGTTCTGGTTGTTGTGGAGTAGGTTCTTCTGGTAGTGGTTTAGAAGTTTGTGGTTTTTGCGGGGGAATTTCAGAGGGTTGTTTTACAGATGGGTGTGGTTATTGTTGGGGTGCAGAAGGAGCTGTTTCAGAAGTTTTCTTTGGTTTAGGAGAAGGAGGAACAGGTTTAGATGTTTATGGTGCATGAGGAGGAGAAGGTGAGGGTGAAGGTATAGGTTCATAGACAGGGGGATCAAATGTTAGTACCTTTTTGACAGTTTCCAAGATAGAATCTAAACTGGCCTCAGGAGGATTAGCTTTTTGCTTCTTGACCCTCTTGGGTTTAACAGAAGCTTCTTCACCAGAAGCCTTCCTCTTTGGTTTGGAAGATCCTTCTTCAAAAACTTTCCTCTTCTTCTTGTGTCTTTCACCATAAAGATCTGGTTCAGGTTCGCCTGCCCGCTGAATCAGATGTTCTGGTAGAGGAGTTCCATTTTCTAGACATGTTGCTATATACTTCAGAATAATTTCCCTTGGTTCATTAGCGTAGAACAAAGGAAAATTATCCACTGGTATCCTTCTTTTGCTGACCTCTTCGGAGTTTATTTGTTCTGGTGCAAAAGTGAGTTCTTCTACAACCTTCACCCTCTGATGACTTTTCCCATTCAGAGGTTTCCCTACCACAGAAGTTAACTCTTCCTGCAATCCAACTTCTATCAGATGTCCAACCAGACCATTCTCAGTCAAAATGTCTAAAATGAGTCTTCCCATTAGAATCCAATTCCTCATTTTCTAATGTTTAATTCTGACTTCTTCCCTTGATTGTTTCACGTGAGTTCATAGATGATTGAAAAGTAGATAAGGCAGATCCACTTTTTTGCTCTGACTTAGACAATACATGAAGTACATTTGATCAATATTTACATAATCAGGAGAGTTTGAAGACTTCCTGTGGTGAATGCATCCCATAAAGATCTTAGCCCAGATCCTGTAGTTTGGCTTCAAATCTTTTACTTTGTTAGAAGCTTCTCCAGATGAGCAAACTTCACTATAAACCTCTGTCATGTCAACACGCCCAGCTGGCATATTTGTAACACCATCAGTTTCTTCATAACCTATGAGCTTCCTGATCAGATCCTCAGTTATGATGATTTCTTTCCCCATAACTGATAAAACAATGAACTTAGGGTATATAGTAGCATGGATCCAAAATTCCTTCACCAGACATGGATAAACTGGTCCCATCAGCCTATCAAAGAACTTGGTCCAACTTTGAGCATCAACAATGGGACAAAGATCAAACCCATTTTCAACAATTGATTCAAAGTTCACAACAGATTCACACAAAACCTCAAGTTTGTCAACTAGTGTGAGTAAGGTTCTAACAGGTTCCTTGAAAGCAACAGTTCCCATATTTATAGAAGAGACGACAGCCATAGTTGATTGAAATTGAGCAGAAGTTGATTGAAACTGAGATTTAGGGTTACAAATGGTTTTGGGTTTGGGAGAGAGATGAAAACAGTGAAACAAACAGAAATGCATACAAGAGTGTGAGAGAGTGAAAAGTGTGAGAAGTGAAGTGTTATGGAATTTATAGAAGAACTTAGGGCACACAAGAGTCACACGTTCAGCACGTTTACACTTAACATTTAATAAAAAGAATATAATCATTTCAAGCATTTAATGATTCTAACAATTTGGGGGGAAAATGAGAAACTCAAAATTCAAAACAGTACCTCAAACGTCATTTCAGTAATGTGCACTCCACGTTTTCAGATTTAGAGTTACACGTGTTTGCATGCATGTGCTTCTGAAACTTCTTTGAGAAATGAAACATTATCCAACGTTCAGATCCTCTGAGGCTTGTTAGTTTAGATTTGCACACAATAAATAAAATATTAAACAATAAATAAATAGATGTAATACTTCAGAGTTAAAACACTTTCCATCTGAGGAAATTTTCTTCTGATAAACATTTTATTCTGGACAGAAATCCACACTTATATTTTTCAGAATATATTTAAATCTATCTTCAGCAAGGGGTTTTGTAAAGATATCATCCCATTGATGGTCTGTATCAACAAAGTTTAAACTTATGATTCTCTTCTGAATATAGTCTCTGATGAAGTGATGTTTTATCTCTATATGCTTTGCTTTAGAGTGTAAAATAGGATTTTTAGACAAGCATATAGCAAAAGTATTATCACAGAAGATTGAAATGTTACTCTCATGAATCTGATAGTCTTCTAGTTGACTCTTCATCCAGAGCATCTGAGTGCTACAACCAGCAGCATCAATGTATTCTGCTTCTGTTGTTGCAAGCACAATTGTGGGTTGCTTCTTGCTGAACCAAGAGATCAGATGACTTCCCAGAAACTGGCAGCTTCCAGAAGTACTCTTACACTCTACTCTGTCTCCAGCATAATCAGCATCACAGAATCCAACTAATTTATAGTCATCAGATTTTCTATAACACAAACCCACATTAGTAATACCTTTCAGAAACCTTAGAATCCTCTTAACAACTATTAAGTGAGATTCTCTAGGATCTGATTGGAATCTAGAACACAGACAAACACTAAATAGAATATCAGGTCTAGAAGCAGTCAAATACAGAAGAGATCCAATCATACCTCTGTAGATCTTCTGGTCTACCTTTTTACTTACCTCTTCCTTACCCAGAGTGCTTGTAGGATGCATTGGAGTCTTTGCTAATTTGCTTTCAGTCATGTTAAACTTCTTCAGAAGCTCCTTCACATACTTAGTCTGATGTATGTAGGTGCATTCTGGAGTTTGGTTAACTTGAATTCCCAGAAAGAATCTGAGTTCTCCCATCATGCTCATCTCAAATTCAGCCAGCATAGATATAGCAAACTTCTTTCCAAGCATAATATTGGTAAATCCAAATATAATATCATCTACGTAAATTCGACAAATTAGCATGTTTTCTTAAATGATTTACAGAAGAGAGTTGTATCCACTTTGCCTCTGATAAAATTCTTTTCTAGAAGAAAATTACTTAATCTCTCATACCAAGCTCTAGGAGCTTGTTTTAAACCATAGAGTGATTTCTTAAGTTTAAAAACATGTTCTAGAAATTTATCATTTTCAAAGCCAGGAGGTTGATGAATATAAACTTCCTCTTCTATAATACCATTTAAGAAAGCACTCTTAACATCCATCTGATATAGAGTTATGTTATTTTGTGCAGCAAAAGAAATGAGTAGGCGTATAGACTTTAACCTGGCCACATGAGCATAAGTCTTTGTGTAATCAATTCCTTCTTGCTGACTATATCCTTGAGCAACTAGTCTTGCTTTGTTTCTTACAACTTCTCCTTGCTCATTCAGTTTATTTCTGAAGACCCATTTAGTTCCAATAATATTGAACCCTTTTGGTCTTGGAACCAAATCTCAGACGTCATTTCTGGTGAATTGATTTAGCTCTTCTTGCATAGCAAGTATCCAATCATTATCGTTCAGAGCCTCATCCATAAAAGTTGGTTCAATGATAGACACCAATCCAAAAAGTGACGTTCTAGATGATCTGAGAAAAGACCTTGTTCTGATAGGGTCATCCTTCTTTCCAATAATCATATCCTCTGGATGAGAGGCTTTGATTCTGGATGATCCTTTAACATTTGGTTCTTCAGAAATATTCAAATTGTTCATTTGAGCAGCCAATGGAGTTGCATCTGGTGTTGCTTCTGGTGCTTCTGCTTGAGCCTTTTCTGCCTCTGAGTCTTCAGAGTCTGTGAGAATGACTTCTCTATCTGCAGAATTTTCAAGCTGCTTTGGCTTTTGATTGCCAAGCTTATCATCAAATCTAACATGAATTGATTCCTCCACAATCTGTAATGGTATGGAAACAAGGTTGAAGCCCCATGCAAAACCTAGACTTCACCTGCCAAGATTCATCCACTATATATATGGTATTAAAAAAACCTTCTCATCACAACATTTCATTTCTAGCAAGCCAAGTATTTCAGTAAGCAACAACCTCTTCCCCTCACAACCTATATTCATTTTAATCCATAAAGATGTCTCTACTCACTATGGGGAACGAACACAGTGGAACAATTGAGAATATCGCAGAATTTGTAAGTGTTTTTCTTTATTTGTTTTGTTTCCCCTAATATTCTTTGTCAAAATGTTGCAAGATTTCACTGTCGTGTGCATGATTACATACCACACGACTCATTCATACAAGGATACCCGGAATCATGTGGCTTCAGTGATTTGATAGAAATCACTTCATACTCATCTGACCCCAAATTTATCCTAGCTTTGCTAGAACGTTGGAGACCAGAAACCCACACATTTCACCTTTCTTTCGGTGAACGCACCGTCACACTAGAAGATGTCTATATGTTACTGGTCCCACGCATCGATGGTAAGGTTGTTAATGGCAAAGTTGGTGTTGATAACCAAATTTATGAAGATTTTTTGGGTGCCCCTCTTTATGCCGAAACACCTCAGCCACAACGTGCAGGTCAACAAAGGGGTCAAGGTATTAATTTAAAATACCTAAGAGAACATTACAACATTATCATATTAAACAAGGAATCCACCGAGTATGACAAGATAATTAAAACTCAGTGTTATATTATGATCTTATTTGGACATTTTTTATTTCCAGAAAGTACTGGAAATACTGTAAATATTATGTATTTGTCGTTGTTACGCATCATTAATATGGTATGCACTTATACTTGAGGTTCAACTGTTCTGCCCCATCTATATAATTCCTTGTGTAAAAACTAAAAAAAAATACTTTACGTTTTATGGTTGCGCCTTTCTATTTAAAGCATGGGGTTGGTCTAGAATGCCGACACAAGCTCTAGTCAACCCACATCCATACACATTCCCCTATGCAAACAAGTAAGTTTATTTTAAAATATCAAACATGTAAATTTTGATGAAACAATTATTTGTAACTAACTTATTTATCTCACTTTTTTTAGATGGTCGGTTCTGGGAATGACTTACCAACGATGTCTCAGAAACTCAATAATCGTGTACTACAATCTTTTAGAACACATTGGACTGGACGATGTAAATTATTCTTACACTACCATAAATTTATCTATTAAATTATCACGCTATAATTTTTCTCATTAAATATTTTGTTCATGCAGTTTGTTTGGAGGTCGTATGTGGGTCTCGACCATCAGCCCAACGACGATGATGCTGCAGTGTGGGCAGCAAAAATACCGATCATTCACTTTACTACAGTAGAGATGCACCAAAGTGATCGGGTGAAACTGAAGTTCTACATGCATCAAGATATTCCAGTCGCTCTGACGTCTTTGGGAGACTGGCATCAATTGAGAGTGAATGCACAATGGGGTCTAGATGATTGAAGAGACTTTGCTAAGGAGATGTATCGAAATTGGAAGAATCAACGTCGCCATATCTTAAACAGGCCTGTTGTGGAAGGGGCTAGACCAAGTCATCAATATATGATTTGGTTTAGGTCAGTTACAACAACACAACAATTTGTGTTTGAGCCGACATATTTGATAGATTTGCGTCAACGCGCTTCTTCCTCATACACACAACAACAAACACCTGTCCAACAACAAACATCGCACCGCACCCAGCAACCATATATACCCACCCACTCAATCTTCCAGACCCACAAATCATTCATGCTACCCACCCAATCACAACAACAAGAGCCTAACCCTTACCGCTAACATCCAAACACCAACACCACATCTGTCTATTGATAGAGTGAAAATGTATCGAATATTCCAACCTAATTCACATGCTATTTAGTGTCTTTTTATTATGTTTTATTGTATTATGCTGGTATTTTCCTTTGATTTCAGGTAAATAGCCAAATGAGAGCCGTTCACGATGAAATGAAGCGAAATAAATAAAAAACTGAGATTTGGGTGTGAATGGTACACATGGTGTTGGCCATAGAAAAGGCTATATGGTGTGACTTGTTCCACGCCTTTAATGATTAAAAGACCATGTCTTGCCATTTTGGGAACATGGCGGTCATTTTCTTCACATGGCGGTCACCGTCTTTGTATTTTGCATTATGGTCATGGACGGTTGGATAATCACCCCCATGACTCTTGTTTTTTCCTCACACGAATATTGAAAGAGTTACATGCATTTCAGGGTTTAGTACTAGTACAAATAGGACTTAGTTTCCACATTTTCAGGTATTCAAGTCTTGTTCACACTTAGGCCACACTCTATCCAATTGTAAGCATAACCCTTCACACCGAAGAGTTATCACGTCACGAATCAAGTTTGTATCAAGTTTGGATCATCCTTGTATAATTTTTATTTTCTCCAAGATTACTTCAGCATATTGTATCAGATTCAAGACTCTGTCCGGAGTAGGTTTAAACTGCACCTTTTAATTACGTTTCACCATATTTTATTTCGTTATCAAATTAACCGCATTTGTTAACATCATTATGTCAAGCTAATTTTATTTGCTGAGATATGAGGACTTTAATTAAACGTATCCTTATCGTTCTTATAGAATTACCTTTGGGAACGTTTTGGTTTTTAAACAATTTTACCGCGTCTTATTTTAATCAGCCCCTACGAAAGTGGGACAGTGAAAACACTGGGTAAGATTGAAAGTCGTCTGGTACAAATGTTTGAATTGTTAAGTTCTTATTTAATAAATTACGCAAAAGCATTTTATTAATTAATCAGGGAACTCTAAGGTTTCTAGCAAGTTGGTTTTGAAACTATTTACGAACGTGCGCGTTTATAGGTGTAGGATTTGGTACTTAAGTGAAAGCTTAAGAAACATTTTTAAATTAAACTTTCCAATCAAAAATCACTTTTCTATTTAGTAAAGAGTTTTATTTCTTAAAAATAGGCTTACTACTTTAACGCATTAGGCGCCTACCATGAGTGACGATGAAATGTATAAATTAGATAGTAAGTTCAGTTCTGTATGCATGAAAGCAACGGTTCCCGTTAAATTGATCCTTTTCGAAATAGAGAATATTGCCCCATTGGAAATCCCTTTTTAGAAACAATAAGAGTACAATTAATTTATAGATCCCCACATCTCCGCACTGTTTGTCCAATTTTATTCAGTTCTTATCTTAGCGCAATTTTTATTATTATCGCATTCAACTTCCTTATTGTTTGCCTTAAATAAATACTGTAGCAATTAGTAACGATAGATTTTTTACTGTTGGCTCTGTGGGATCGATATCTTTTAAAACTACGTGATAGATTGTGCACTTGCAGTTAGTTTGTTTACACCCGATCAAGTTTTTGGCGCTATTGCCGAGGACTAATTTTGTCAAATATCGTACCCTGTTATTACACCGTCTAGACTAAGGCATTCTTGTCTCTATTACAATGTATCACCCAAATTTTCCCTACAATTACCACTCCCAGTATTTTGAGAAACCGCAAGATTCCCATAAATCAAACTTCAAAATACTAATGGAGGATTTCATTCTGACGCAAACTCACTTTAGGCTCGAATCTAGGATGAAGCGCTTTGTAGAGACACAGACTCTCCAGAGTGAAGAATTTAGAAAACAAAGTCTCCACATTAATAAAAACCTTAGGCAGCTTAACACTGTGGTCGAGTCCCTTATGACTCATAACGAGGCATTCGAGACTCAAATCTCCCTGCTTGCACAAACACCTTTAGGACCCTCCCTTGAGAAGCATGTGGATGTTGTAACAACCAGTAGTGAAAAACAAATAAAAAATCCTAAGGAGAGGATAATGAGGTTGAGGAGACTTCTGGTGAGAAAAGCGTATAGATTGAGAAAACACCACCGATACCACCCGAAAGGGAGGTTTTCGAAGAGGTAGAGAAGGAAGCGTCTTATGTTATTACTCCTCCCTATACCCCACTGGTTCCTTTCCCGCAAAGGTTTGTGAAAGCTTAGGTAGACTCCCAATCTAAAAGGTATGTGGAAGTATTGGAAAATATCCATACTAATGCACCTTTATCTAAGGTCCTGCATAAAAAGAGAAAATTAGATGACCTTAAAACTAGAGAAATCATTAGTACTAAGAGGGGAATGTTAACCTTTGAGATGGTGGATGAAAGAACTAAACTCAAACCTTAGAAGATGATACTTAGGTTAGAGCCAGAACCACCACCACAAGTTTAAAAGAATGAACCACCCTACATAATAAAGAAAAGAAAAGGTGAGGGATATGTGAGATGACATGATAAGTGGCCATGGAAACCTAAGATTATTAAAATTTCGATCGAGGAATCATTCTTAAGAGAACCACCTTGATTATTTACACTTTTGGGTTTTCAAGCTAACGACGTAAAAAGAAGCACTACATGGGAGGCAACCCACGAGATTTTAATTTAATGTTTTCCTTTTATGGTTTGTGTTTATAGAAAATAAAGAAACGTATCGCTTGTCGTGTCTCAACTACATCTAGGCGAAAATTCTCTAGATAACGATCCTGGAGATGACCAGATACTCACGTACATTCCTGTGAATGTTGGTGCTAGTGGTGACGGATGATGAGTATGATAGGAGATAACATGTCTCTCCCGTCCGTAACATACCTCCTCCTAGTTCTTCACAAGGTTATGATCCAACTGCACACACACCACACCGCATTTTTCTAACACTTTTGCAGGTACTTCCTCCAGAAGTGGACAATATGACGAGCTGCTTCAAGAATTGCGCAATTGAAGATCTCGTGATGATTAACATGATAACCTATTTTACACCATGTATCAGTAACAACACGAGACGCAAGCGTCACAAGCTCAAAACTAACATTCATATGCAAGTGATGCGAGAAACTCAAGCAAACATGCACACCATGCAAGAGAAGTTCCAACAAATGAAAGTATCTCAAAATGCCCGACGCCAAAGTAGAAGTGGCCAGTGAAAATAGGAAAAATAAGGGAAGGATCAAAGTAGATTTGGCCGTGTTGGCACGCGGTAGAATTCATACAGGTTTCGTCTTTCCTTTTTCCACCTTTTATCAAAACATTGAGGATAATGTTTGGCTTAAGTGTGAGGGAGGAACTTTATCGCTTTCATTTTACCGTTTTTAGTTAGATTTACCGTTTTCTAGTTTATTTCATGATTTTATGATTTTATTCATTTTAATGTTTTATCGAGTCTTCATGCGTGGTTTTCAGTTGTTTATTGAATTTCTCAAAATTTGGATCCCCAACAAAAAATTTCTTTTTGATTCATGGCACGCACTCTAAAAGTATATAGGTTGTTTTAAATTTAGACTATGTTAGCAAGACTTGGGAAAGTTTTGATAAAATCGATATCGTCCCGACACCCTAAACTCCCTAAGTATGCAAAATTAATTTGAGTACCCATTATGTCGAAACCTTAAGATCGGTGTTAAAATAACTCTTAAGTAGTTTATTTAAGCAGTCAGTACCACCCTAAGCATGCGCTAAGTAAGAAGCCGATGCAAATAAGTGTGTAATCTCTGATCTAAAATGAAAAATTAAGAGGAAAATGAATGATAAGATATGTTCCCTCTAAGTTAGGTGGTTCTCACCCGATCACTTAGCCCAACGGTGCAGAATCTTTAAGTTCAATTGATACTTAAGCATATTTGCCAAGAAAAAGAGAAAAATGAAATAACAATGAGATCATAGTCGCTAACAGGTTTACTTACCATGTACGTGCAAGGATAATAGGTGTAATGTGATTGCACTTGAATGAAATGGGGAGAAAGAGAACAAAAGACCTAGGTTGAGTTATAATGGCATGATTTAGATTGGTTTGCATAAGGGGGAGTCTTTGACCGTGAAATGTGGATTTGTGTCATGACGGTATCCTTGGTATTGATATGTAGTATCTATCGATCTAACATTAGTATAATAGCCACATATGGTTATAGTCTCGGTGTGCCTTTGTTTTAAACTGTGCTTATTTCTTTTTACCTTGTTGGGTATTCAGAAATAAACTAAATGAGAAAGGAGAAGTTGTTAGGAACAAGGCAAGGCTGGTAGCTCAAGGGTACAGTCAACAAGAAGGTATTGATTACACTGAAACTTATGCTCCAGTGGCAAGGTTAGAATCTATACGCCTTCTTATTTCATTTGCTGCACAACACAACATCACTCTATATCAGATGGATGTTAAGAGTGCCTTCTTAAATGGTATTATAGAAGAAGAAGTTTATGTCTATCAACCTCCTGGTTTTGAAAGTGATAAATTTCCAGAACATGTTTTCAAACTAAAAAAATCTCTTTATGGTTTGAAACAAGCTCCCAGAGCTTGGTATGAAAGATTAAGTAATTTTCTTCTGGAAAAGAACTTTATCAGAGGCAAAGTGGACACAACTCTTTTCTGTAAAACATTTAAAAAAGATTTACTAGTGTGTCAAATTTATATGGATGATATTATTTTTGGATCTACCAATATTATGCTGGGAAAGGAGTTTGCTTTGTCTATGCAGGCTGAATTTGAAATGAGCATGATGGGAGAACTTAGATTCTTTTTGGGAATCCAAGTAAATCAGACTCCAGAATGCACATATATTCACCAGACTAAATATGTCAAAGAGCTTCTGAAGAAATTCAATCTGAATGAAAGCAAATTGGCAAAGACTCCAATGCATCCTACAAGCACACTTGGTAAGGAAGAGGTAAGTAAGAAAGTTGATCAAAAACTTTACAGAGGTATGATTAGATCTTTCTTATATTTGAATGCTTCAAGACCTGATATTTTATTCAGTGTGTGTCTGTGTGCTAGATTCCAATCAAATCCTAGAGAATCACACTTAACAGCTGTTAAGAGGATTCTAAGGTATCTGAAAGGTACTACTAATGTGGGTCTGTGTTACAGAAGATCTGATGAGTATAAATTAGTTGTATTCTGTGATGCTGACTATGCTGGAGACAGAGTAGAATGTAAAAGTACTTCTAGAAGTTGTCAATTTCTTGGAAGTCATCTGATCTCTTGGTTCAGCAAGAAGCAACCCACAATTGCACTTTCAACAACAGAGGCAAAATATATTGCTGCTGCTAGTTGTAGCACCCAGATGCTCTGGATGAAAAGTCAACTGGAAGATTATCATATCTTTGAGAGTAACATTTCTATCTTTTGTGATAATACTTCTGCTATATGCTTATCTAAAAACCCCATTTTACACTCTAAAGTTAAGCATATAGAGATTAAACATCATTTCATTAGAGACTATGTTTAGAAGGGAATTATCAATTTAAACTTTGTAGATACAGATCATTAGTGGGCTGATATCTTTACAAAACCCCTTGCTGAAGATAGATTTAAATTTATTCTGAAAAATATTAGTATGGACTTCTGTCCATAATAAAATATTCATCAGATGAAATTTTTTTCAGATGATAAATGTCTAAACTCTGAAGTATTTCTTCTGTTGAATTCTGTGGTTATTTCTTTGTGTGTAAATCTAAACTAACAAGGCTCAGAGGATCTGAACATTGCCTAACGTGTCATTTCTCAAAGAGTTTCAGAAGCACATGCAAGCAAACACGTGTAGCTCAGAATCTGGAAAGGTAGAGTGCACGATACTGAAGTGACATTTGAGGTATTGCTTTGAAAATCCAAAATCTCTTGATTTCCCCCCCTTCTGTCAGAATCTTAAATGTTTGATATGATTTTATTCCTTGCATTAATTGCTTGATTTGATTATGGTTCACTTCATTCAATGCTTATGCACGCTTGAGAGTGTGTGTCTTTTTGCATGCCCTAAAATTTTTCTATAAATTCTCACAACACTTCACAAATCACACTTTACACTTAGCATCTCTCATGCATTTCTGCCTTCTCTATTGTTTCCATCTCATTTCAAAACCCAAAAACTCTCATAAACCTAGACGCATATCAAGATCTTCAATGTCTTCACCTTCTTTAACACCTGCTCAGATGAAAACTTCAACTGTTGCTGCATCTTCTCCAAATGCTGCTAGTTCATCCCAAACTGGTGTTGTGTACCAAGCACCTGTAAGAACTCTTCTCACTCCATTCAAAGAACTTGAAGTTCTGTGTGAGAACTTTGTGGATTTTGAATCCATCAAAGAAAATGGTTTTGATCTTCTTTCAACCATCAAAGCTCAGAACTGGGAAAAGTATTTTGACAGGATGATGGGTCCTATTTATCCAACTTTGGTAAAAGAATTCTGGATACACGCTCAAGTTTGCCCTAAGTTCATTCATTCATCTCTTCTTGGGAAGGAAATTGTCATCACTGTAAAATTAATTAGACAACTACTTGAGTATAAGGAAACTGAGGGAATCACAAGTATGGCTACTGATCGTGTGGATTTGGCTGACATTTTTCAAGAAGTTTGTGTTTCTGGAGAACCATCCAATAAGGTCAGAGATCTGAAACCTGTTTAAAGAATCTGGGCTAAGATTTTCATGAGTTCAATCTTTCATAGGAAATCTTCTAACTCACCAGATTATGTAAATTCAGAACAAATGTACTTCATGTTCTGTATGAGTAAAGGAAAGAAAGTGGATTTACCTTATCTTCTGTTCAGTCATCTTCTGAACCATATCAAAGAAACAAGAGAAGAAGTAAGGATTAAAGCTGGAAAAATTAGAACTTGGATCCCTATGGGAAGATTGATATCAGACATTCTAACAGAGAATGGTCTTGTGAAACATCTGTTTGATGCTGGGGTGACAGAGGATCTGTCCTATGTTATAGGATCTGTCATAAATGGGAACACTCTGAAGAGAATGAAGGTCATTTTAGAGCTTGCTGGAAAACCCAATAAATTTCACTCTGAAGATGTCAGCAGAAGGAGAATTCCTTTAGCAGATTTTCCAATGTTCAGTGCTGATGAACCTAGGCACATCATTCTGACTTACATTGCTGAATGTTTAAGAGATGGTATTCCTCTACCTGCTAACATAGTACAGAAGGAAGGAGAAGTATTGCCAAATCTTCTAAGAGAAAGGCGCAGGAAGAGAAAGGCTAAGGAAGGATCTTTTGCACCGCCCAAGAGGAAAGCCTCTGATGCTGGTGACAAGCCTGAAAAGGACAAGAAGCAAAAGGAAAATCCTCCAGAAGCTACTGTGGAAGAAATCAGAGAAACAATTCACCAGGTATTAACATCTGATCCCAAACCATATGTACCTTCATCCTCACCTTCACCTCCACCATCTCCTCTTAAACCATCTGAACCTAAATCATCTGTACCTCATTCATCTAAACCCATTTCATCTCCTAACAAACATTCTCAACCATCTTCTGTTCAACTACCATCTGAATCCCCTCAACAGAAATCATCTGAACATCAACCCCCTCAACAAAAACAATTTGAACCACAACAACAACCATCATCTGAATCACAAAAACAACAATCCTCTGAGCAACAAACACAATCAGAACAACAAAAACAATCTGAACCACTCTCTTCTACTCAACCACCAGAAGAACCAACCATCAAAAATCCTGAACCATCTGTCCAAAAATCATCTGAAGACATTCTGGATGTATCACCACTTGCAACCATGTATGTCCTCTCTTCAACTTCATGTCATTCAACTGAATCATCTGATTCTGATGACTCTGAAGTCCCCTCACCAACTAGCTTACAAATTCCTGATCCCTATAAACCACTATCATCTGATCTACCTGCATCTGACAATCCTCTTCGCTTCAAATTCAACTTCACAGATTTTATGTCATCCTCATCTGATGTTGTTACATCAACACCATTTGATGCTGACACATCCATACCACAACCATCTGAACCACAAACATCCATATCCCAACCATCTGAACAACCACTATCTGAACATCCATCATCGAATCACCCACCTCCTGAACAAACTCAAACACCTCCTGAACCATCACAACCTTTCACCATAGAGGACTTTCTCAACCCAAAACCCAGATAAGATGTTTCTACTCTGATCAAAAATTTCAAGAAGGAACTACGTATGGGAATTGCTTCTGTGGAGAAAGAGTGCATGGCTAGTTTGGATCCTGCTAAATCTGAAGCTTCTTGGAACATATTCATATCAAAATTCAACTCTGCTGCATCTGACCTCAGAACACTCTGTGCTGATGATGCAAAGGCTAAGTTTGCTGAAATGGTCAGACAAACTCTGCTGAACATTATCACAACTCCAGTGCTTCTTCTAGAAGATGCTCCTGTTGAAGATTCTGCAATGATAGAAGATACTCTTGCATATGACATGGAGATTGATCATCAAATGGCAACTTCATCTGCTTCTAAACCTTCTGCATCTGAGATGAAGACTGAGATTCCAGATGTTGTCCAAGAAGTCAAGGAAATCAGAACATGGATGATAAAACAGGAACAAACTACTGAAGAAATCAAGACTTGGATGGCCAAGCAAGAAGAGTCCACTGCTAAGATTACGGATCTTCTGACCTTGATTGCTTCTCGCCAGCCCTAGTTTTCTTTTTCATGTCTTTGCATTCTTGTTTTGCACTTGTTTTCTATCATCTGCTGTATGAACTTCTTATGCCTTTGTGCTATTATGATTTAACTAAATCTGGTTGTTTTGTCTTTCATATATGTGTTATATTTTTCTCTTCTTATGTTATCTTTTCTGTCTTTAAAGTTCTTTTTGATTATGACAAAAAGGGAGAGAAAGAGAATTTGATTGTTCAATCCATAAGCAAATACTAAAAATAAAATTCAGACATTGTTTTAATCTAACATTGAATCTTAAGACTTTCAGTCTCATTATTTCATCTAACAAAATGATCTGAAGTTACCCTGAGAATTATCAACTAGGCTCTGATTCTTGAAAGCAAATTTTGACTCTGATTCTGGAAGATACACCAGACTCTTCATTTTGAAAGAAATTATCAGACTCTAATTCTGGAAAGCATCCAAGCTCTAATTCTTTCTCTCAACAAGGATTTCTACCAGGTTCTGAAATATACTCAAGCAAAAAGGGAAGTGTTCTTTTCTATTAGAGTATTCATTTCAGGGGGAGATTCTTAATCTCAGGGGGAGTATTTTTTTCTCCTTTTTTTATTGAACAAAATTCCCTATGTTTTGTCATCATCAAAAAGGGGGAGATTGTTAGAACACAGATTGGTGTTTCTTATATCTCTATGTTTTGATGATAACTTTTATGGAATTTTTTAATGAGTAAATATACACTCTAAAATTTGTTCAAGTATTATTGTTTCAGGTATAAAATTAAATACTCTTAAAGAAACAAAATACATAAGTACAAAGAAACTATGCAAAGCTCTGAAGCATCAGATGCAAGACTATCAGAAGATTCTGAAGCGCTGCCAGAAGGATCTGAAGCAGAAGCTACATAATGATCTGAAGGATTAATGAAAGAAGTATACAAAAGCTAAAAGCTCTGATCTTATCAGACTATGAAGTTCTTTTCACTACAAACTCAGAGGCTTTGATAACCAGACTCTTATCATTAATATTCACACTCAAAGCACATAACTGTTGCATACTCTGATGAAGACTCTAATCAAGACTGAGACTCTGATATATCAAAAATCTGATCAAGACTGAGACTCTGATACATTAAAGATCTGATCATCTATCAAGAGTCTGAACTTATCATTCATCTTAAGCTCTGATCATCTTAAAGCATTCCATACCTTTTAAGCTTACCACAAGTTCTGAAGTGCATATCATGAAGACTTCATATTGAAGAAAGCTTGTTGAAGAAGCTGTAAACTTGATTAGACGTGGTGCTACTTCCAAAGTAACCAACGGCTAATTTATCCAAAGAAGTGACGTGGTGCAAATCCCAAGGCTTCTACAACCATACCTTTCTGCAGAAAGCATATCTCTGCCCATACTTTTGGTGATAAAAAGTCTTACAATCAAATATTATATTCAGCTGCACATCACTCAAGGCATTTGAAAAAGCTATAAAAGGAGAACTACTTCAACATTTTGAGGTTGCTAATTCACTACTCACCTTTGGCTCATTGCTAGATCACTCAGAAATAAATACACGCTTGATTCATAAAAGAGAAAATCTCACAAGATCTTACTCATTTGATCTTTCATAAAACCATATAGTTTTTGTTGTACTTAATCTTAAGTGTAAAAATCACAGTTGTGATACAGCTTATTAGAAGCATTCAAACACTTGTTAGTTTACATTAAATTGTAAGAAGTTCCTTAAGAAGACCAAGGTGTGGTCAGTAGTTCTTGAGAAGACTAAGACAATTGCTCTTAGTGCTTTCTATTGTAATCAGTTGATCAATAGTGAATTAAGTCCTTGCAGAGAAAGACAAATCATCTTTGATAAGGTGGATTGGAGTAGTTGAGTTCAACGAACCAGGATAAAAATCTTGAGTGGTTTTTATTGCCATATTTCTTAAAACTCTTATTCAACCCCCCCTTCTAATTGTTTTTCTCACCTTCATGTTTTTGACCAATGTTTGACTCAAGAGGAATAAGGTATGCATATGTGACACAATGATACCGTCCAACGTACATTTTTCTACCTATTTAAGTTTTGACATCATTAAAATAAGTATAGCTAACTATGAGGTTTGCCCTCACATACTCCCCCTTTTTGATGATGGCAAAACGGTAGAAACTTGGTGTACGATGCATTATATCATCCTCCCCCTTACTCGACGCCTTTGTCTGTACACAATCTGCATGTTTAATAAGTCTTACAAGTGATGTTTCTGCTTGATATCCTTCTCCCCCTTTGACAACATAAAAAAGAAAGAAGATAGATGTTAATGTATTGCATATTATAAAAGAGATAAGCAAATTCAAACTGTTTGCAACAGGTTAAACATCAACACACATTCACATATATTGCAATTAATGAAAGCATATAAATGGATAAATAGAACGACACTCAAAAGAACAACAATAATCATTCTGTTTCATAACCAACAATAAGCATGTCTTCATGGAGCAAGTAAGTACATGAAGAATTCTACAATAGATGTTAGTGAACATATGATGAAATAAGATGCATAATGAAATGTTCAAGACATCCTTAGGGTCTCCTCCCCCTAAAGTGATGACCTCGTCCTCGAAAGGGATATTCCAGAATTGAGGCAGTTGCGCATTAGCTCATTCTGTATACTCCAAAACCAATCGATTGAGAGTGTTAAAGTTGTTGTTAAGAGCCCGATATTGAATTGCTACAGTTTCAACTATCCCATCTATCCTACCCATCACAGCTGATGTAAAGGAATTGAAGTTTTCCGTGTGAGCTTGAAATTGGTTCTGCAATTGCAAGAACCTTTCATCCTGGGCAGTCATGAAGGTACATTGTTCAAGTTGCATGCTCCTCATCATATCGAGGAGTTCATCGGTGTTTTATTGGGGACGCGAAGGAGATAGAGGCACACAACTCCAGTCTGGGGTGTCTTGATGATTCTAATTTGACGTTTGTGGCATGTAATTGGCACCTAACGATGTCCAGCCAGTGTGTTTCCAGGCACCCCATCCTTAGTCATCACCATGCACCAAGTGAGGTGATTGGTTTAGCCACCCATTGTCATATCGATCATCATTCTCCATGGGATGTCCACCTACTACTACTTCTTCTTCTTCTTCTTCTTCTTCTTCTTCTTCCTCTATGTGTTCATCACTCTCATCAAATTCTTCCAACCGATAGTTAGTAGCCTTAACAATGAATCGATAACGACTTTATCATAGATCCCAAATATAGCCCATCATAGTAAGAGTCTTTTGACAGAACTCTTGATTAGAGGTCAAGGATGTGTAGGGAATACCTTGAACAATGATGTTGGCATTATTGAGAATCGATTGGATAAAGGACCCATATGACAGGGTTGTTCTTCTACCAGAATCCTTTAGCGAATAGATTCGACTGGCAATGTAATGAGGACAACTGATCTTGATCTTTTTCTTGGAATTTACCCTGAGTTCCTGTGTAGAAGACTCTCACTAAGTCTTCGTTGTATTTGATGTCACACTCCAAAAAATTGTTAAAATCTTACGCATCCAAAAGATCATTTACCTATGGAATATGCATTCTCTCAGCAACCTTTCTATAGTAAACATGTTGTTTAACTATAGATTGTTTGCTAAAGTTTTTCTCATAAATTTCTGAATATTCAGAAGGTAACAAAGAGACAACAGTTACTGGTAAAGTTGCTCTTGACGGACTGGCTTGAGTAGATGGAGCTCTAGTGGTTCTCTTTCCAGTGGTTCTTCTTGTAGACATTTTGATTTTCTGTGGAGATGAAGAATTTGTAAATGCAGAATTTTACTCTTGGAGATAGAAAGGAGAAAGTAGCTTTACCCTTTTTATGGAGAACCTAGGTTTTGAAGAGAGCTTTGGAAAGAGGAGAGGTAGAGAGATAGCCTTCAATAGGTGCAATGAACAATGCAAATTCTAATGGTGATGTAGTTTGAATCCATAACATGAGATTAAATGCATTAAAAGATGAAAGAATTTGAATAGTTCATCATTAAATTTGCAGCATCATCGCGCGACACGTTGACCGGAACAGGTCATGCGTCGACGCATACTGTGTTAAAACATATAATGAGAAATTATTAGGGTTTGCATCGACCATAGGGTCGACCTGAGCAGACCCGCTTTACAAACATAAAAAATTGTAGTTTTGTGAGTCTACTGAAATCCTATGTAGGTTGACTCATAGAGTTAAAAGTAGCAAAAATCATTAATTTTGTTTAATAAGCATCCAAAGAGACATAACTAAACAACCTATCCATATTTCAAACATGCAAAGAGATGAAATATGCTTAATCATGGAATAAACATCAACAATAACACACAACTTGATGCATTATCTTTATAAGAACGAGGTAAGTGCGAGAGTTTGCAAATAAGGAAAGATAGTACCTCAACTCTAATTGATAGCTAATGCCCTTACATATGGCTCTATACTTCTTCATTTGTTAGATAAAAGATGAACAAAGCACACACACACACACACACATACACACACACACATACACACACACACACACACACACACACACACACACACACACACACACACACACACACACACACACACACACACACACACACACACACACACACACACACATATATATATATATATATATATAAAGCCTAGGATAGTGACTTCCTAAACACGATCCGAGATGTCGAGAACACCGAGTTCCCTACAGATGTGAAAGAAAGGCTTTGTAGCGAGTGGTTTCGTAAAAATATCCGCAAGTTAATTTTTAGTATCAACGTTCTCAAATACCACATCGCCCTTCTCCACGTGATCCCTAAGGAAGTGATGGCGTATTTCAATATGCTTTATGCATGAATGTAGAACAGGGTTCTTGGTTAGGTTAATGGCATTAGTGTTATCATAAAAGATCAGAACACGACCAAGTTTTAGGTTAAAGTCGAGCAATTGTTGCTTAAGCCATAAGACTTGAGTGTAACAACTACCGGCCGCAACATGGTTGTTGACAAAGCAAGGGAGACCTGCTTTTTGTTATGCTAACTCACCAAAGAATTTGAAAACAGATGACAGGTGCCGCTCGTGCTTTTCCTATCCGATTGCAACCAACAAAGTCGGAATCAGAAAAGCCAACCAATGAGCAATCATTACCCTTAGAATACCAAAGCCCATACTTTAGAGTACCAGAAAGGTATCTAAGTATGCACTTTATCGCTTTTAAGTGAGATTATTTGGGACATGATTGATACCTCGCACACATACAAACACTAAACATAATGTCGGGTCTAGAAGCAGTAAGATAGAGGAGAGATCCAATCATACCTTGATACTTTTTCACCTCTACATCCTTACCATTTTCATCTCGGTTAAGATTCACACACGTAGGCATTGGAGTTTCAATAGCCTTGGATTTGCCATGTCAAAACGCTTGAGATGCTCAAGGCAATATTTTGTCTGGCTCATAAATGTACCTTCTTTCAGTTGTTTGATTTGCAATCCGAGGAAATAGTTGAGCTCCCCCATCATGCTCATCTCGAATTCTCCCTACATTAATCTAGAAAACTCTCTTACCAGATTCATGTTAGTTGATCCAAAAATAATATTATCAATATTTATACCAAGATTAAGTGTTTTCCTTGACGTTTAATGAACATAGTTGTGTCAACCTTTCCTCTTGAGCAACCTGGATCAAGAAGAAATTTGCTGAGACGGTCATACTAAGCCCTAGGGGCTTGTTTGAGTCTATACAAAGCATGTTTTAATTTGTATACATGATCAGGATACTCATGGGACTCAAATTTGGGAGGTTGGGCAACATAAACCTCTTCATTTATATATCCATTGAGGAACGTACTTTTTACATCCATTTGAAATAATTTGAAATCTTTCACACAAGCGAAAGCAAACAGAAGGTGTCGGGCAACCGAAACATAAGTTTCCTCATTGTTGATTCCTTCCTCTTGGTTATACCCCTGCGTGACCAAACACGCCTTATTGCGAGTTATAACTCTATTTTTGTCTAATTTATTCCTAAACACTCATCGGGTGCTAATTACTCGATGGTCTCGCGTAGGAGGGACAAGGTCTCAAACCTCATTTCTTCTAAACTGATTAAGTTCCTCTTACATTGATAGGAACCAATGTTCATCGAGTAATGCTTCTTTTGAGTTTTTATTTTCTACTTGAGAAACGAAAGCGAAGTGATAACAGAAATTACTTAGCTTTAAATGAGTTGTCACTCCCTTTGAGATATCACCGAGAATGTTGTCAATGGGATGGTCTTTAGAAGAATTCCATGATGGAGGAATACCATTGATGTTGGACGGATGAACTTCCTTAATCCCATCATGGTGGTTATCTTTTGCCTCCTCAACTTTGACTGGGTCAGGTTGATCAATTCCTGTCTCAGCATCTTTGAGTATGTCTTAAGAAGATACATCTGCACCATGAAATGAACTACCTTTTTCGACACTTTTCGGATAAGACTCATCAAATGTGACATGAACATACTCTTCAACTGTAAGTAATCTCTTATTATATATTCTATAAGCTTTACATGACTGAGAGTATCCGAGAAAGATACCTTCACCTACCTTAGAGTCAAATTTGCCTAGACTCTCTTTTCCATTGCTTAACGCGAAACACTTACAACCAAAGGCATGAAGGTAAGATACATTTGGTTTTTTCCCTTTTAAAAGTTCATATGGAGTCTTGTTGAGAATAGGTAAGATGAGCACCCTATTCAAAACATAACACGCCGTACTAATGGCGTCAACCCAAAAATATTTAGGAAGCCCACTTTTCTTGATCATAGTTCTTTCTAACTCTTCCAAAGTTCGATTTTTACGTTCCACGACCCCGTTTTGTTGAGGGGTACATGGAGCGGAAAAATTATGATCAATTTCGTGTCTACCACAATATTCTTCACAAAGATTATTTTCAAACTCACCTCCATGATCACTTCTAATTGATATAATGTTTGTGTTTAACTTATTTTGAGAAAGTTTAGCAAATTTTTCAAAGGCGGAGAATGTATCGTTGTTGCTAGCCAAGAAGATAGTCCAACAAAACCTAGAAAAATCATCGACTATAATAAAAGCATAGTAGTTACCACCTAGACTCTTAATTCTAGATGGACCAAAGAGGTCCATATGAAGAAGTTCAAGAGGTCTCTTAGTTGACACAATGTTTTTAAATTTAAACGAGATCCTTGTTTGCTTCCCCATTTGACACGCATCACATAAGTGATCCTTGGTAAAATTGATTTTGGGTAAGCCAATAACTAGGTCTGTAGAGACTAT
Source organism: Lathyrus sativus (assembly GCA_963859935.3). Taxonomy (NCBI): domain Eukaryota; kingdom Viridiplantae; phylum Streptophyta; class Magnoliopsida; order Fabales; family Fabaceae; genus Lathyrus; species Lathyrus sativus. The sequence goes on from OZ012738.1 coordinate 604,749,125, forward strand.
CTTGTTTAGCAAGTCAAAATTGACATGCGCTAAATGTCTATGCCACAACCATGAGTCCTCACTCATAGTCATGAGATATTTGTCGCTGCTTAATGATACTTCACTCAAATCTAGCATATAGACATTATTTACCCTCAAGCCACTAAACACATCCTTCTTTTTATCATTGTGTTATATTATGCAATAATCTTTTGAAAAAGATACTTTGTATCCCTTTTCACATAATTGACTAATGTTAATGAGATTGTGTTTAAGGCCTTCGACTAGCAATACATCAGAGATAGTAGTAGATGAGGGATTACCTACACTACCTTTTCCAAGTATTTCTCCCTTGTTGTTGTTTCTATAGGTTACAAATCCCTTCTTCTTTGCCACAAAGTCAATAAAGAGAGATATATCTCCTGTCATATGTCTTGAGCATCCACAATCGAGAACCCATCTTCTCTTAGTAGTCTCAAGACTATGTACCTATAAAACAATCAACAAAAATAGGTACCCAATTGTTTATTGGATCCTTGGTTGTGAGTGAAATCTTGGTTGCATTTAGGCAACCATTGATAAACCCCTTTAGGAACTAAAACTATCCTAAAGCGACATTTAGCAATGGTGTGATCCCTCTTGCAACAATACAAGCAAGTAAGGTTAACTCTTGTATCACTTTTGCTATCTTGATTTCTAGCCACATATGTATAGTTTTGATAAGGATTAACCATGCTTTTCTAAAATGTGCATTATCAATAGCAAACGTGATTTTAGGTTCTAGAGCCTTGTTAAGTTTGGCCTTGAGAGTTCTAACCTCATTTTTCAAAATATAACAAGTATCACACCCAAAGTTAACCCATCTTTTTTTCTTCCTCACAATCCACCTTTGTTCCTTCCACTATGGATGCCTTTAAAGCCTTCAATATCCTTTCAAAATCGAGGATCTTTTGCTCCAAATGAGCAATAATTTATTTGTTTGAGGCCAACCGTTTAAAGGCTTCCTTAGTTTCATGGTGTAAGGTATCAAAGGCAGTTTGTAATTCGGAATGAGACAATCTAGTAGAATTTTCGTATTTTGCATGTCGTACCTTTTTGTTTTTCTTCTTTTGATGAGCAGAGAGACAAAGGTTGACGGATTCTTCTTCGTCACTTGAACTATCTGAAGGTGAGAAAATACTTAGAAGGGGGGGTTGAATAAGTATGACAGAAAATAATCAAAGATAAAAACACAAGTATTTTTATCCTGGTTCGTTGAACTCAACTACTCCAGTCCACCCTTTTCAAGAGTGATTTGCCTTTCTCAACAAGGACTTAATCCACTATTCAAATCAACTGATTACAAATAGCACACCTAAGAACAACTGTTCTTAGTCTTCTTAAGAGCTACTGATCTAACCTAGATCCTCTTAAGGAAAACTTTCTTTACAAATTAATGTAATACAATGAAAGAGTAAGAATTGCTTCTATGAAAGCTATAAACACAACTGTGTTATTTCTCTAAGTTTAGAACAATGTATGAACAGTGAAGAATATGAAAGCTTTTAGCGTGAGAGAGTTCTTGTCAATATTGTTGTAAAATCAGCACTTGAAGAATGAGCTATGATGTCCTTTATATAGCCACTTGAATATTGGAGAGAATATTTTACCGTTAGAGAAAATATTTCCAATATCAAAATAGTACTGTCCTTTGTACTATTACAGCAGAGAGACGGCGCACAAAATGTGGGTGTAGCAATTGTCTGCTGAGCTGTGATTTAACTATATCAGGAATGTACCAGAGGAATAATCTTCTTTGCAGAGAATTTTGTCTATCCCAATTAAGGAAAGATTTGCTGGCATATTCCAACGGATATATTAAAATATTCTTCTTCAAATAATTCAGATCAACAATCAATATCAGAGTCTTCAGTCTTCAGAACCTTCTGGAAACTTCAGAGCCTAATATGTTCTTCAGATGTTGATGAATCAGAGTCTGGTGCAGCTGTGTGCTTGAAGCGTAACATGCTCTTAGATCAGAGTCTTCACTCAGATCAGAGTCTTCTCTCATTCAGAGTCTCTTCACTCAGAGTCTTCTCTTATTCAGATTCTTGATAATACATGCAGCGTGTTGTATCTTCAGAATCTTGATAACTAAGCTCTTATACTTCAGATTCTTCTAATCTTCAGATGCTCTTGAGCCATTCAGAATTCATTGTTCACATCAAATTTGCTCTTTAAGATTAAAATCTTTTGTGCCTGTAGAAAACAGTTTAGAACAAATTTAGAGAGTATAATTCTTGTATACAAATTATCATTAATGTTATCATCAAAACATAGAGATATTACTGAGACACAATCTGTGCTCTTACAATCTCCCCCTTTTTGATGATGACAAAACATGAGCAATTTGTTCAATAAAAATGAATTAAAATTACTCCCCCTGAGATTAACAATCTCCCCCTGAAATGAATACTCTAATGGAATTAGATACTTCCCTTTCTGGTTGAGTATATTTCAGATTCAGAGCCTGATTTCATTTCAGATTCAGAGCCTGATTGCATTTTGGGTTCAGAGCCTGATTAACATCCTGATTGAAGCCTGGTTGACAAATCCTGGTTGATATATGTTTGACTTCTAGAGTCAAAGCTTGATGCCAAAGCTTGATGCCATATTAAAGCTTGATGCCAGATGAACAACTTCAGAACACTTGGTTGTTTATCTTGCCATTTCCTGTCTTGAGTTATCTTTCAGATCATAGTACTCAAGGATAGATATCAGAGTCTGGTCTTTAGATATCAGAGTCTGGTTTACTCAGATTTAGCTATTTTTGATCAGGTTCTGAAAAGATAGATCTCAGGAAAAACTTCAATGAAATTTGTCAGAGTCTGGTTAGATAAATTTGTCAGATTCTGAATAGATTCAAAGAATGTTAGTAATATGTCTGACTTAGTTCAGATAATTGCTTATAGATTTGAACAATCAGATTCTATTTTGTTTCTCCCCCTTTTTGTCATAATCAAAAAGATTTTTAAAAGACAGTAAAGATGCAGAAGAAACACATATCCAGATAAGCAAAAGATCATTTTCATTAAGATAACATCCAGATTCAGATAGAAGCAAACAAAACATATCAGAAGACAATCAAAAACAAAACAAAGCATGAAAAACTTGTGCAAAAACATTAAGAAGGTTTGGCAGATGAGGCTTGTTGAGAAGCGATGAGTTGCAGCAGTGCTGTAATCCTCTCTGAATTCTCATCTTGCTTAGCCATCCAAGTTTTCATTTCTTCATTTGTCTTCTTTTGATCAACCATGAAGTCCTTTAGTTCCTTGACATCCTTCTGAAGATCTGTAGATACTGAAATAGAAGATTCTGGAACAGTGGATTCTGAAACAATCTGAGTGACATTGGGTGCAGGAATTTCTGGAGGTGGAGGAGCTTCTAGAAGAAGAATAGGAGGAGGGTTTTTCTTAATCCTTTTCTGATAAGCAGCAAACCTTACTTTTGACAATCTAAGACATTGAGTCCTGATTTTCAAAGCCTCCCTATTCAGTCTGTAAAGATATTTCTTCCAGACAGCATTAGCAGCCTCTTTATCCATAGTAGTCATGCACACATCCATAATGTCAGCAAAGTCTGAGACATTATCCTTGTCAAAATTTCTTAACATAGTATAAACACTTGATCCCAATTCTGCTTCATCAGGAATTCTGGGTTGGGTTGGTTGTGTTTGTGGTGTTTGTTTAGAAGGTTGAGGTTGTGCAGATGGATGTTCAGATGTTTGAGGTTCAGATGTTTGTTGGTTAATTTGTGGTTCAGAAGTTTGTTGGTTGGTTGGTTCAGATGATGGTTGTGGTTCAGATGTTGGTTGTGGTTCAGATGTTGGTTGTGGAGTGGATTGGATTTCAAGATGTTGTGGATTGAGAGTTTGAGTGGGGGAATTTTGTGGAGAAGGTGGATGATCAGAGGTGGGAGATTTAAAAAGTTGTTTCCAAACACTCTCAGTACGAGGTTGTTTGAGATCATTCAAACATTCATTAATGAAACCAGATGATTCATCATCAGATGATGTATCAGATTGGTTAGATTTTTCAGAAGTTGAAGATAAAATGATAGAACGGTTTAAGGGTGTGATATCCAATATCTCATTAGGATCAATGGGATTTTCAGGTTGGTCAGAGTGTTCAGGGTGAACATCCTCTGGAATGGTAGATTCTGGGATGGGGTTTTGAGGTTGTGGTGTTGTTTGTTGAGTTTGTTTGGATTGTGGTGTTTGAATGTTTGTTGGTTGTGGTGTATGAGTCTCAGATGGTCTAGATCTTTTAAATATGAGGGGTGAGTCAGATGGTGTGGTAGCAGAATGATGAACAGGATTAGAATCAGTGTTAAATACCTGTTTCAGAGTATCTCTTATCTCTTCAAAAGTTGCTGCAGGAGGATTTTGTTGAACCTTCTTCAGCTTCTTTCTTTTCTTCTTCTTCTCAGCATCTGAATGCTTTCTTTTCTTCTGATGACCTTCTTTATCAGCTTTTCTCTTGCGTCTTCTTTCCCTTGTCTGATCAGGAAGAACTTGGCCTTCCTTCTGCACAAGATTTGCAGGGATCTCAACACCATCTCTGATGCAGCAAGCAACATACTCAGCTATTAGCTCTCTGGGTTCATCTGAGGTAAATAGAGGAAAGTCCTCAACAGGAATCCTTCTCCCCCTAACTTCTTCAGAGTTAGTTTTCCTTGGTTTCTCAGATAAATCTTCAACCAATTTCATCCTTCTCAGAGTTAAGCCATTTATCTCAGAGCCAATGATAAAGTTCAGATCTTCTGTCAGCCCAGCCTCTTGCAGATGCGCCACAAGTTGGTTTTCTACCAGAATATCTGAAATCAGTCTTCCCATAGGAATCCATGATCTGACTTTTCCAGTTTTATCTCTTGCTGTTTCCCTTGTTTCCTTGACATGAGATACCAGATGATTGAACAACAGATAAGGAAGATCAATCTGAATGTTTTGATGCAAACAGTACATGAAGTAAAGTTGTTCAGCATTAACATAGTCAGATGAGTTTGAGGAGGGTCTGTGAAAAATGGTGTTCAAGAAAATCTTAGCCCAAATCTTGTAAGTGGGTTTCAAAAACTTAACCTTCTTACAAGGTTCACCAGTAGTGCAGATTTCTTGACAAACATCCTTCAGGTCTTCACGCGCAGAAGACAGAGAGGTTACTCCATCAGTTGCTGTGAAACCTATAAGTTTCCTGATCAGATTTTCAGTGATAACAATCTTCTTACCCAGCACAGAAGAATGAACGAACTTTGGAGTAGCGAATGCATGGATCCAAAACTCCTTCACTAACTTTGGATACACAGGACCCATCAGTCTATCAAAGTAACCGTCCCAACCTTGTTCTTTGATCGAAGGAATCAGATCAAACCCATTATCAGCAAGGTCTTCCAAATCCACGAAACTTTCACATAACACTTCTAGAGAATCAACAGGAGTCAGAAGAGTGCGTACTGGTTCAATGATAGTGGTAGAATCTTTGGTAGTAACTGCTTTTGATGTGGATGCCATTGTTGATGAAGAAGAAGGAGATGACGGTTTCTGGGTTCGTTTAGGGTTTGAGAAGAGAGAGAACAACAGACAAAAGCGCATATGTGTTGAGAATGTGAAAAGTGTGAATGTGTTGTGAGAGTGGTTTATATAGAAAAATAAAACACGCATGGGAAACACAACAGACATACATAGGACACATACGCACGTTTGCATTTAATGAAAAGTAATCATTTTTAATTATGATATGACATTTGGGGGAAAATCAAGACAGATTGAGATTTTCAAAGCAATACCTTAAACGTCATAGTCAGTAGGTGTACTCCATCTTTTCAGATTCTGAGTGACACGTGTTTGCTTTGCATGTGATTCTGTAACTCTTAAGAAATGAAACGTTTTCAACTTTCAGATCCTCTGAGATGGTCAGTACAGAGTTTCACACAAGAAATAAATCACAGATAAATTAAACAAGCAAAACAGATGAAATACTTCAGAGTGTTAAACACTTAGCATCTGAGAAGTAGACTCTGAGAAATATTACTCTGGACAAAAATCCATACAAATATTTTTCAGAATAAACTTAAACCTATCTTCAGCAAGGGGTTTTGTGAAAATATCTGCCCATTGATGATCTGTATCAACAAAGGCTAAATTTATTACACCCTTCTGAACATAGTCTCTGATGAAGTGATGTTTAATCTCTATATGTTTAGCCTTAGAGTGTAAAATAGGATTTTTGGATAAACATATAGCTGAAGTATTGTCACAGAAGATAGAAAGATTACTCTCATAGATTTGATAATCTTCTAGTTGACTCTTCATCCAGAGCATCTGAGTGGAACACCCAGCAGCAGCAATGTATTCTGCCTCTGTGGTTGATAGTGCAATTGTTGGTTGCTTCTTGCTGTACCATGAGATCAGATGACTTCCAAGAAACTGACAGCTTCCAGAAGTACTTTGCGCTCAACTCTATCTCCAGCATAGTCAGCATCACAGAATCCAACTAGTGAATATTTGTCAGATCTTCTGTAACACAAACCAACATTAGCAGTACCTTTCAGATACCTTAGAATCCTCTTAACAGCAGTTAAGTGTGATTCTCTAGGATCTGATTGGAATCTAGCACATAAACAAACACTAAACAGAATGTCTGGTCTAGAAGCAGTCAAATAAAGAAGAGATCCTATCATACCTCTGTAGAGTTTCTGATCTACCTTCTTACTTACCTCTTCCTTACCTAGAGTGCTTGTAGGATGCATTGGAGTCTTTGCCATTTTGCTATCCAGCATGTTAAACTTCTTCAGAAGCTCTTTAACATACTTCGTCTGATGTATGTAGGTGCACTCTGGAGTCTGATTTACTTGAATTCCCAGAAAGAATTTCAGTTCTCCCATCATGCTCATCTCAAATTCTTCCTGCATACATTTAGCAAACTCCTTTCCAAGCATAATATTTGTTGATCCAAAAATAATATCATCTACATAAATTTGACAAATCAACAAATCTTTCTTAATGGTTTTACAAAATAGTGTGGTATCCACTTTTCCTCTGATGAAATCCTTTTTCAGAAGAAAATTACTCAACCTCTCATACCAAGCTCTGGGAGCTTGTTTTAGTCCATAAAGAGATTTTTTTAGTTTGTAAACATGATCTGGAAAATTTTCATTTTCAAAACCAGGAGGTTGGTGGACATACACTTCCTCTTCTATAATTCCATTAAGAAAAGCACTTTTAACATCCATCTGATAAAGAGTGATGTTATGTTGTGCAGCAAATGAAATAAGCAAGCGTATAGACTCTAACCTTGCAACAGGAGCATATGTTTCTGTGTAGTCTATGCCTTCTTGTTGACTGTAGCCTTGAGCAACCAGTCTTGCTTTGTTCCTTTCAACTTCTCCTTTTTCATTCAGTTTATTTCTGAAAACCCATTTTGTTCCAATAACATTGAAACCTTTAGGTCTTGGAACCAGATCCCAGACTTCATTCCTTGTGAATTGATTCAGCTCCTCTTGCATAGCTAAAATCCATTCATTATCTTCCAGAGCCTCATCAACAGATGAAGGTTCTATAATTGACACTAAGCCACAGAAGGAAGATTCAGAAGTTCTGAGAAATGCTCTTGTCCTTATTGGATCATCTTTCTTTCCAATTATCACATCCTCTGGATGAGAAGCTTTCATTCTGGAAGAAGATCCTCTGACTGTTGGTCTTTCAGAAATATGCAGATTGTCAAGTTGGGAAGTTAAAGGTGTAGCATCTGGATTTTCTTCAGAGTCTTTGTCTTTAGTCTTGTTTGCCTCTGAGCCTTCAGAGTCTGTGAGAATAACTTCTCTATCTGCAAAACTTTCAACTTGCTTTGGCTTTTCAGAGCCAAGCTTATCATCAAATCTAACATGAATAGATTCTTCCACAATCTGTGTTTCAGTATTGAATACTCTGTAGCCTTTAGAGCGTTCAGAATAACCAAGCATGAAACACTTCTGTGCTTTGGAATCAAACTTGTTTAGATGATCTTTAGTGTTAAGCATATAACAAATACATCCAAATGGATGAAAATAAGCAATGTTGGGCTTTCTGTTTCTCCACAATTCATAGGGAGTCTTTTCCAGAAGAGGTCTTACAGACACTCTGTTCTGAATATAACATGCTGTATTTATTGCTTCTGCCCAAAAATGTTTTGCCAGATTTGTCTCGTTGATCATGGTTCTGGCCATTTCTTGCAATGTTCTATTTTTCCTCTCTACAACTCCATTTTGTTGTGGAGTTCTAGGACAGGAGAAATCATGTGCAATTCCCTTTTCAGAAAAATATTTTTCAAAATATTTGTTTTCAAATTCGCCACCATGATCACTTCTGACTTTAATAATTTTGCATTCTTTTTCAGTCTGGACTTGATTGCAGAAGTCAATGAACACAGAATGAGACTCATCCTTGTGTTTTAGAAACTTTACCCATGTCCATCTGCTGTAGTCATCTACAATGACTAACCCATACTTCTTGCCTCTGATGGATGCAGTTTTCACTGGTCCAAACAGATCAATGTGAAGTAATTCCAATGGTCTAGAGGTGGAAACAACATTTTTTGGTTTAAAATGGGATTTTGAAAATTTACCCTTTTGACATGCGCCACACAGAGCATCTGAATTGAACTTCAGATTAGGGAGTCCTCTGACCAGATTGAGTTTATTAATCTGAGATATACGTCTCATATTAATATGTCCCAATCTTCTATGCCAGACCCATTGCTCATCATTCACAGATAAAAGGCATTTTACATTTTGAACTTTAAGTTCTGAAAGGTTAATTTTGTAAATGTTGTTTTTCCTCTTTCCACTGAATAAGGTTGAGCCATTCTTTTGACAAACAGCTTTGCAACATTTTTGATTAAAGATGATATCATAACCATTGTCACTTAATTGACTTATGGACAATAGATTATGTTTCAATCCTTCTACTAACAGAACATTAGAAATAGAGGGTAGGTTACCATTACCTATCGTACCAGAGCCAATGATCTTGCCCCTCTGGTTCCCTCCAAATTTCACGTCCCCTCCAGATCTAAGTTCCAGGCTTTGGAACATAGACCTTTCGCCCGTCATATGTCGCGAGCATCCAGAGTCCAGGTACCATGATTGGTGTCTGGATTTTGCTGCTAAGGATATCTGCAACAGGTATTATTTTGCTTTTAGGTACCCAGATCTTTTTGGGTCCTTTGGGGTTAGATGTTCTGCGGTTTTGCCTAAACTTCTGTTTTTCAACATAGTGTTTATTCTGGCTAACCCTTGGCTTAAACACATAAGTACTCTTTTCAGAGCTTGTATGTTTAATATCATTCAGATGACCAAAC